>QRFJ01003917.1:0-57984 GCA_006176705.1 Cocos nucifera
AGCAAAACTTCTTATTACCAGAATGCTTTTCTTCACAGCCTTCCTGATGCAGCGGATATTATTCTGCTTCCATGGTGGAATCTGCTATCACAGTTTGCTTGGAAATTTTCAGCTTGATGTACCACCATTACACATAAACAGATCCCAGATCGGACTTTTTCGATCATCTATTATCGGACATGAAATCCAAGTCTGGTGTATCCTTGGAATTTGGAGTTCTCCATTACCAAAGACCAGACATCTTTATCCTTAGTTCTTCTCAAGTACTTAAGCGATAACATTTCACAGAAGCCAGTGTTCTTCACCTGGGATTTGACTGATATACTTGTGACCAACTCACAGCATGGCTATATCAGGTTGTGTTAACATAGCATGGAACATACATGAGGCTCCCTATTGCAGAAGCCATAAGGGATCTTGCTCATCGTTTCTATTTCCTTAGGTTGTGCTGGGGCCATTTCTTGGGAAAGATGAAATTACCATGTCTGGAGGGTATATAATCCCTCTTTAGAGTTTTTCATTACTAAACACTACTTTAGTACTTTCTCTATGTACTCTGTTGTCAAAGTCCTAATCCTATTTGGTCTATCCCTATTAGACCTTAATCTAGAACAAAAGGATGCTTCGCTAGTCTTTCATTGGAGAATTCCTTGGGACAACATAAATTTTTGGACTGTTGTCATTCATGGAATATTCATTCCTAATAAGAGATGTCATCACGTACAACACGAGGAATGACAACAGCGTTCCCACTAACCTTTTGAAAATATGGTCCTCAATCATTTTTGATGGAAACCAAATGTTTTGAGTTGCATCGAGTTCAATTTGACTGCATTGCTTTTCTTAGGCCATTCTCCGGAGTCGATATCTGATATCGCCTCGTTGTAGTTTTGGGACATCATTCATGAGCACAATTGCCTATGATGGAACGTTCCTCTACTTTCCTCTTGAAAAATACTAAGTATCTCTCAGGGGACGAAAAACTCTTTCCGATCTATGAGGTGGAGGAAGAGTAGTATTCTGTTATTTGGTCAAACCTGATTTGGTTTCCAATTGGTCCCTTAGCTCGTTTGTACTTGTGAGACTTTCTCATCAAGCTTGATTCTATCTTCCAATGCCACTATTCTTGAATAAACTATTTTTTCAAGAAAGATGGCCATGTCGACTCACAATCCACTTAGTGATCTTCTGGAATGTAGAAATAGTTTCCTTATGACTCTTTAGGGATATCCTATGACATCGAAGCTTCTGAAGGAACCTAAACTCTAACTTATCCGCTTGTTGTCTTGGACATGAGCTGGACAGCCCCAAATTTGAGGATGACTCAGACTTTGGTTTCTTACCGTGCCATATCTCATACGGTATTTGATAGGAAACGTTTTAGAGGGAACCTTATTCAGTTTAGATTAATTTGAAGTCAACAATGGTGTCCCCCAAAGAAAATTAGAAATTATCTGTGAAGCCTCATCATGGGATGAACCAATTTCCAATAGGGTCGCATTTCTTTCGTTTCTTAAAAATTACGTTTGAGTTTGAGGTGTTCCTGGTGGAGTCCATGAAGAGACTATGCCATTTTTTTTTTAGATAGTCTGAAATTCTTGGCTAAGTTATTCCACCTCCTCGATCTGAATCAAGAACCTTAATTGGATTTTTCAAATTATTTTTCTACTTCATGTCTGGAATTCTTTGAACTTTTGAAAAGCTTCAGACTTGTGTCTCATTAAGATTACAACATACCCATACCTAGACAGATCATCGGCTAAAGATTTAATGGAATAGATAAAAATTGCCTCTAGCCAGCACCATCAATGGCCGCAACACAATAATGGTATTAGGGCAAGGAGATCTGTGGGCCCTCTCCCCATGTCCAACAAAAGGAAGTTTAGTCATTTTGCCTTTGAAACAGGATTCACAAGTTGGATATGACCAGAAGTCAATGGACTCAATAGGGGCCCTTTTTCTCAATTTTGTTGATCCTATCTTCTTTGCTATATGACCAATCTCAGGGCCATAGATTTATCTGTCATTTGACAATCCTAGGTCGTTTTGGCATTCACGTTTTTGCTCGACACGTTAGAATTTAGGTTACATCAATACGTTAGCTTGATTTAAAGACCATATAAGGGAAACATTTACAATTTTATTTCTTTCATAAAGAATTTACAATGGTCTTTAAAGAAGGTTAATGACATTAGCCTTCTTGTGCTAAGCTGAAAAATAGAAATCCAAATTGCTACTAGCTGTAGGCCACATAATTAATAGTCTTTTAAACTAAGTCTAAACCAGAATGGTATTCAAAGGAGGGTATGTTCCCACGGCTACTGAAGCAAATTGGCTCCGTATCGATGCGTTAGGATCATGTCTCCATTCCCTCAACCTCCTTGCTATCCTCAAGATTCCTACATGGAAGTGCACAGAATAGGCACTAGAATCAGAGTCAAGCAATCCCAAACTGGATGCAGAGAAAATCGTAAGGTTAGACTCAATAACGAGCATACCTCCAGAAGGGAACCTTCCTTCTTGTTCTTTAGGGTGCCAGGTAAGTAGGGTGTTTCGCTTCCAATGGCCGTCGCTGTTGCAATGGAAACACTTTCTTTGACATCCAGCCTTTTTCATTCGGCTCTGCTTCTTCTTCTTTGTTCCTTTCCACCTTTTTGCTTTTTCGCAGACTTCTTTTTTCTTTCCATAAGACTTTTCTTTAGAAGGAAGGTCCGTTCATAGCAAGAACTGAGCCTTTAGAACCTTTCATAGAAAGCTCAGCCGGTAACCAGCATATTCATTAATTCGACCAAGAAATTTTTTGAAGTTTATGCATGTGGTAATCATGATTGAATTATCCATTATGCATCAGTCAAGGATTATAGATAATATCATTCTACAGGTCCAAGTCTAACTTCAACACCGAGCTTCTTAAGTCCTTCCATGTCCTTGATCATTGTCAGACAGTGATCTTGGGATGACTGCCCATCACGCATCTTAGCCTTTAAAAAGTCATTTTCATGGACTTTGATACTTGGCTGCGCGACTCTATTCCACCAAACATCCCTACAGGTGAGCCAACATTTGGCGAGCAGTCTCGATATCTCATGTTGGCACTGGAGCTCATAGACATCGGAGCCCAACATGTAATATCTGGGTTTATTAATCTTTTGTCTATCAATTTTTCCAGGAGATGCTCTCTTTCCAATAGATGGACGCGCTGGGTAAGGTGGGATGGTCCTGGTCCAAAATATTGAGTATAACTTTCTCAAAACCCAAAACTATTTTTATAGTTTCCTGAGCCTAATCTTTTATTAATTGGATCCAGGTCAGTCTATGTGTTCCAGGATACGTGCAATGGGTTGGACGAAGATATTTTCTATAGATAGTCAAAGATTCTAGTAATATTGTAATTAATTTGACTTTACCAATCTTGTTTAGGAAAAAATTTTTTTTTATTTTTTTAAACAAATTTAGCTCCCACTATTTTTTTGGATTTCCTACACTCTCTCTGTAGACATGTGAAAATCTCCACGCATTAATATATTTTCTAGTGGGTGGTGCGGCTCACCAATTGAGTCATCACCTCACCTACAGTTATTGGTATGGAGTTCCAATGAGTGAAACAACTTCTTGTTCAATGATTCTCTAAATCATGGTGCACTCAAACTTGGTCCAATTTCATGAATCTCAACCATATCCAGAATATTGATCCACTTCTTAGGTTAAGTCAGGACCACCATTGCATTAGGATTGGGTTTCTATTGAGTTCTCTCACCGTATTCTGGAAATATTGAGCCCAACTCATCCTCAAGCCCAAGCAAATCCAATGCCTAATAGACATGATTGTTGTCTTTCCGATGCAACTGAGCACTGTATCCAACTGAGAACAATCAACCCTAGGAAGGGCCCGCACATTCTACCACATGGTGGAAGATCTCAAAAACTTTAATCTTTTCTTAGGGAAAGAATTGATTCAGGTCTCATTAAACTAGGACTTCATCCATAGTCGTAATAATTATGATAACTAGTGCATGGGTCAGCTCGGATTATTGACCACCTCAGATCAGAACTTGTGTCAACAAGATTATGGCAGAAGTGAGATCGGTGGAAGAATATGCCAGTAACTCAATATAAGAATTGGCATTCAAGGTCGGTAGCTTCCAATTAAATCCAGTCGGTCGTATTGTGCCAAACTTAACTTAGGACACCAAATTGTTTTGAAGCCAGAACCCAAATTGGGTTAGCCTATAATCCAACACGAAACCTCTGAGGCCTAATTAGGTCTTTGGCTTGATCGTGACTCAATCTTGACCCAAAACTTATTCCTATTAGGCTGGTCAATTTGAGCATTGTTGATCCCATCTAATGACTCTTGATTTTATTTTGACCAACCGCTTAACTAATTGAGCTACCCAAGCCCGAACCCAGTATTATGAATATGGTCTTTAGATCTGAAAAATTCTCAATTTTTAGATCTAATTGATATTCCATAATCTTAATTTTTAATTAAGGTAGGTTATAATGAAATATGCACAATAAATCCTAGGGTTTTAGGATCTAAGGTGCAGAAAGGGAAAGTTAAGTTTTGGTTTCTGATTAAGGACGAACACGCAACATCCTTACCACATCATAAACACCCCAATTTCAAATGGGAAGAGGGGGCCTTTAAACCCTTCTTTCCATTTCTTATGACCAAACGGCCAAGAGGAATGCATTAATCAGGAACATTCAATACTAACAAATAGTTTTAGATCTATGTCATATATCTCATTATATTAGATTAGATCTAATCATGGCATTATTTTGTACACATTCTCATGTATGTATCATGCATATTTTTTAGATCTAAATTTTTCTCATTTAATATCTTAAAAAAATTAGATTTTTAAATTGATTTAACAAAATAATTCTAATTCTAGAATAACTATGTAGAACTATTTTTTACAACTAGTCTAGAATGCATCAAATCATATCTGATATGAGATTTAAAATTAAATAATTTTTATTTACATTTTTTAGATATTAATTTATAACCATTATAATATCAAAAAATAATAAATAAATAGATCTAAAATATATTAATCAGATTAAATCAAAACATACAAGACTATTCTATTTTAATTTAATTTTTATTTACTATTTAATATGATTTAATCACATCTTCATGTGACATTCTTAAAATTACTTATTTTTGATTAAAATAAATTTAAAATTAGATCTAAATACTTTTTGATCATACTGTGCCTGATACAGTTATGAAGGAAAATCCTAGATTTTTCCAAGATCCAGGTTCGTTCAAATCTCATCAGATCAGAGAGCATTGATTTATTTAAAAATTTTTTCTTTGATCCTAATCTATTATCTAAGATATTTAATCTTTGATTTTATATATTTATTTTAAAAATAAAATAAAATTAATAAATTAAATACTAATTTAATTTTGTAACCTTTCATATGGGTAATCCTATTATCCTGTGATGATCCTGCTATTAGCTGGAAGGTCTGAGATCTAGCCCAGCAAGAGTGCCTTAGCCTCTTATCGTATTCCACTTAACTATTTATCTAGAATCTCTCCTTCTCTCTATCACTCTCAAAAATTAGATCTGGAATCTGACTCTGGACGATCTTCAAAACTCCTTTTTGAAGATCGGTTAGCAGTCTCCTGTGCCAGCAGGTTGCCATTCGTTGCCTTTCGAGTCAGCCTTTCTTTGCCGTTAGATCGCGCCACCAAAAATGAAAAACTCATTTTTTGGATGTGGAGAGGAAGGGCGGGAAGTTGTTTGCATTGAGGAATAGGGAAGAGGCAGCCTTGGGCATGGGGGAATTGTTGATTCCAATCATTTTTTGAGTTGGGGTGCAGGGTTCTTATTTATAGACTAAGCGTGATCCAACTCCTTTTTCTTCCAACCAATCACCAACTCTTTGTTGAAATCAGATCTAAATCTGATTGGTGGGAATAGGAATCCCCCTGGATTCCCAACCAATCACAGATTTTTTCAAGCTTACAAGGTCAAGATCCATATGGACTTAAGCAAGCATCTCTCGGAGCTGGAAACTCATTTCAATTGATGTCATCAAAACTTGGTTTTATCAAAAATGAGGAACCATGTATCTTCAAAAAGGTCAGTGGAGATCTGTTGTCTTCCTCATATTGTATGTGGATGATATCCTCCTTATTGGGAAATATATTCCCATGTCGACACTAGTTAAAACGTGGTTATCCAAAAGAATTCTCTATGAAAGACTTAGGAGAAGCATCCTTATATTCTAAATTAAGGTCTATAGAGAATAGACCAAATAGGATGCTAGGACTTTAAAGAAATGTACATAAGAGAAAGTGCTAAAGAGGTTTAGCATGAAAATTCTAAGAGGGGTTTGGTATCCTTCAGACATGGATTCATCTTTCCAAGAAGATGTGCCTAGCACACCTGAGAAAATAGACGCATGAGCAAGATCCTTTATGCTTCAATAATAGAAAGCCTCATGTATGCCATGTTATGTACACGACCTGATATGCTCCATATTGTGTAGTGTCACGAGAATATCAGTCGAATCATGATGAAGAACACTTGGACTTCTATAAAATATATCCTTAAGTATTTGAAAAGAACTAAGGATATGATTGTTGGTTTTGTTATAATGGAGAGCTCCATATCCAGGGATACTACGAATGATTTATGTTTGATGTAGATGATCAAAAGTCGACATCTGAGAGTCTGTTTGTGTGCAATGGTGGTGTCAGCTTTGGAAAAAGTTTCAAGCAGACAGTAATAGTAGATTCCACCATGGAAGCAGAAATTAATCAGCTAGCATCAAAGCGCTGCTGAAAAAGCATATCTGTATAAGACAAGTTTGCTGCAGAATGAAGTATGCCATCAGATGCATTCCCTATACTGCACAACAATGGCACCTAGCTTTGCTAAGGAGCAAGATCTCACCAAAAATCCAACACATGAGCGGCAATACCACCTCATCCACGATTAACCTCAAGAAGGATTACGTCGAGGTCAAGAGGGTCGACTTGCGCAGATAATGTCGGCAGACCACTTTATAAAGCCATTGGACCAAGAGAAGATCGAAGCCCACCTTGAGAAGATGGGACTTAGATATAGTCAATTGGCTTGGATCAAGTGAAGATTGTTGATATATATGGCCCTAGAAGCCAGAATTGGCTGACACTTGTATATACACTTCTAAAGGGCAAAATTTAATTTTGACTATATCAATTAAAATGGATTATTTTCTATCACATAGTGTGATTTAGTGTTTATGATAATCCTTTGAGTTAATGGTAATGATAATTCTTATTTTTAAGAGTTGAAATTAAGACATGATATCATTTTATACTCATAAAATGCTCCCACCATAGGATCATCAGAAAATGGTGATTGATCTAGAAAGGTTGGTGTACAATGCTCCTTTTAGTAGAATGAGTCTTGAGTCTACTGTGAGAACTGAGCAGAGCAGTGAGGTTACGTTCATGCAGAGAACGAGGGCACTGAGCGTGACCACCTGAGTAGTCATTTAGAAGTCTACTTTCGTCGATGATGACTCGTGCTGAAGTGGTGTATGTCTGATTCTTTGACCTGAGGAGACATCGGTAGTTCACCTTGAGGGTGTTATAGTTTGACTACACCATTACTCGATCTCCAAGCCATTAATGCTGAAGGTGTATGTTGGCTTATGTAGCATGTTCATTGTAGGAACTTGGATAGCACAAGATGGATCTATCTACCTCGGTGGATAGAGGAGCAGGCCCTATGATGATCATGAGAATCAAGTCCAGAAGTCCATGGCCATGGCAGAGTAAATAATAGAAAGAGTTTCTATTTAGATTTTTACAATCGGACTTGAATCGAAATGATTAATCATATGACAGAAATTAGGTTTGAACGAGTTCACCTTAACCCTAATCTGATCGAGGCTCAAGATAGAAGAACTTAATCACACAAGTAGACTGCACCAGAGATCCATTCAGTCATGGGTTCCCACTCATATACTGCTAGGTGTCACTAGTGGATTTGGGAGCAATTAGAATGATTTGGATGATCGGATCATTCTATGTTTCGAATCAGAAAAGTTCTTGATCCATCGAAGGTATTTCGGTGATGTCGATGATAGAATCAGACATATCCATTACCATACAAAACTGAACCTAATGGGTCACACAAATAGGGTTTTGAATCTGGTGATCATCAAAATTGGAACTATACCAATTCAATTGATCTGAATGAGATTCAATTAGTCCAAGAAAATCGTGCTGGCACTCGATGTGAGCCTAATGTTCTTCTTTACTATCATAAATTAAGTTGTCTCGATGAGCCAAAGTGTTTGTACTCACTCAAAGTCTTTCTATTGGTCTGACTGGAATTGTCTAAGTCAGAAAAGGTATGTTCATTTATTAGAATATTATCTATCATTTTGGTCACCTGCCATTTTTCATCTTTGCTTGTCAAAATCTTTTTGACTGGTCAAATTTGACCATTTGACACTTTAGACATTTCCACAGTGTCATGCACCGTTGGGAGTTGATTTGGGTGTCCTCCCTACTAGAAAAGTGTGGAAGAAGGGGCCATGCCTTGGCGTGTCGCCCAGCTGGATAGGTGCCTGGAGTCCCTGTTGGATAGGACTCCATTCCTTCTTTAGGAGTTTCAATTAAGTGCTCCTAAGAAACCAACTTTGACTGTCTTAGGCACCTCTAGAGGAATTAGGGGCTTCTATATGTATCACCAATCAGATTTAAATCTGATTTCACAAAGCGTTGTGATTGGTTGGGAGAGGGAGTTGGATCACAGCTAGGTCTATAATAAACCCTACGGCCAAATCAAAGAGAATGACTTAATTAGATCTCCATCCCCAAAGCATTCTCCTCTCCTCCTCCATGCCATATCTTTCTCCCTTCCTCTCTCACGCCAAGGGGATTTGGCCTTGGTTGTGTAATCTAGGATAAGAGAAAAGGGCGCAGTAAAGAAGAAGCTGACACTGCTTGCAAGGAGACTGCTCCGATCTTTCAAAAGAGTTTTAAAGATCGTCCAGAATCAGATCTAGATCTCATTTCTGAAGATGTGATAGAGAATAAAGAGGGATCTCAGATCCAGCCGAGTGGATATGATTGAGCCAGCACTTGCTGTTAGATATATGTGCCCTAGAAGCCAGAATTGGCTGACACTTGTAATTACACTTTCTAGGGGCAAAATATAATTTTGACTATAATTTAATGAAATAGGTTATTTTCTATCACACATGTGTATTTAGTGTCTGTGATACATCCTTTGAGTTAATGGTAATGATAATTCATATTTTCAGAGTTGAAAATTTAAGAACATGAATAATCATTATTAACTCATAAATAGCTCCCGACCATAGGATCATCACGAGGATGGTGATTAATCCGGAAGGTTGGTGTACGATCGCTTTCTCTTTAGTAGATGAGTCCTTGAGTCTACGTGTGGAAACCGGAGCGAGGAGTACAGGTACTCGTTAGAGAAGAGGGCACTGACGTGACCACCTCGTGTAGTCATTAGGAGTCTACCTTCTCGTCAATGACTGAACTCGATGTGCAGTAGTGTGTCTGGTTCTTTGACCTGAGATGCATCGGCAGTTCACCTTGAGGGTGTTATAGTTTGACTACACCATTACTCGGTCTCCTAGCCATATGGAACCCTGAGGGTGTATGTTGGCTATAGCATGTTCATTGTAGGAACTAGGATTGCATCAGATGGAATCTATCTACCTCGGTGGTAGAGGAGTAGCCCTATGATGATCATGAGAATCAAGTCCAAAAATCCATGGCTATGGTAGAAGTGAAATAATAGAAAGAGTTTCTATTTAGATTTTCACATTGGACTCGAATCGAATGATTAATCATATGACAGAGACTAGGGTTTGACGAGTTTCACCTTAACCCTAATCTGATCGGGGCTCAAGATTAGAAGAAACTGAATCACACAGGTAGCTGCACAAGAGGTTCACATTCAGCTCTGATGGGTTGCCACCATATACTGCTAGGTGTCACTGTTGATTTGGAAGCAATTAGAATGATTTAGTATGATCGATCATTCTTAGCTGTTCGAATCAGAAGAGTTCTGATCCATCGAAAGGAGTTTCGATTGATTCTATGATAGAATCATGACATATCCATTTACCATACAGAACTGAACCTAACTGGGTTCACATAAACAAGGGTGTGAATCTGGTGATCATCAATTGAACTGATCTAGTTCAATTTGATCTGAATGAAGATTCAATTAGGTTCAAGGAAATCATTGCTAGCACTCGATTGAACCTAACGTTCTTCTTTTTACTATCATAAATAAGTTGTCCTGACTGAGCCAAAGGAGTTTGTGCTCAATCAGAGGCCTTCATATGGTCTGACTGGAGGTTGTCCAAGTCAGAATAGGTTGTCTTATTTGTAAGACTTACCTTGCCATTTTGGTCACCTGCCATTTTTGTTCTTTTTGACTTTGGTCAAAGTTACCTTTGACTGGTCAAACGTTGACCATTGACCTTTGACTTTTGACCACATGTCATGCACCTATTGGAGAGCTGGTGGGAGCCTGTCCCCTACCAGAACCTGGCAAGAGAAGGGCGCACGCCAAGGGGCGTGGGCCGA
This sequence comes from Cocos nucifera, assembly GCA_006176705.1. NCBI lineage: Eukaryota > Viridiplantae > Streptophyta > Magnoliopsida > Arecales > Arecaceae > Cocos > Cocos nucifera. The sequence continues at coordinate 10,595 of QRFJ01003917.1, forward strand.
AGTAGGAGGCGCCTAGGAGTCCTTGTTGGACAAGGACTCCACCTCCCTTTTGGATTCAATCAGAGTTCTACTAAGAATCCAGTTTGACTGTCTTAGGTGCCCTTTAAGGAGGAATCCAGGGTCTCTATTCTAACCAATCAGATTTAGATCTGATTTCACAAAGGTTGTGATGATTGAGAGGAAGAGAGTTGGATCACAAGAGGTCTATAAATAAGACCCTGCACCCAACCTAATTCTAAGTGAATGCAATTCAATTAGAAAACCCCATGCCCAAGGCTGCCTCTCCCCTCCTTCTCCATGCCTAGTCTCTTCTCCCTTGCTCTCCAACGTCCAAAGAGTTTTGGACTTATGTTGGTGCGATTCAGATCAGGAAAGGCGATCAAAAGCAAAGAAGCTGCGCTGCTGCAAAAGGACGACTGCAGATCTTCAAAAGAGTTTTGAAGATCCTCCAGATCAGATCCAGATCTGATTTTTGGAGGTGTGATAGAGAAGAAGAGGAATCTCCAGATCCAACCCGAGTGGATACCGTAGAGGCCAGGCGCTTGCGTGGCTAGATCCAGAACCTTCCACTTCAATCAGGATCATCTATAGGGTAATAGGATTACCCAAATCAGGTAAATTAAATTTGATTTAATTATCTTATTTTATTTATTTATTAAAATAATAAGAATCAGATCTGAAATATATCAAGATCTGATTGAGATCAAGAGAAAATTTTTGAAATATATCTCTTGATCTAATCAGATCTGGACGAACCTGGACCGGGAAATCAGGATTTCCCTTCACTTGCGTCGTTTGATCCAGAACCTTCCACTGCTTATGGGATCATCAACGGGTAATAGGATTATCCACTTCATGGTAAATTAAATCTGATTTAATTTATCAATTTTTATTTTAATTTCTAAAATAATAATAATCAGATCTGAAACATCTTTGATCTGATCTGGATCTAAACGAACCTGGTCCAAAAAATCAGGATTTCCCTTAAATGAGAGCCTCTATTCTAACCATGATTCCACCCTCGAAAGATCTCTTTCCTCATTCAGCCAGTAGTCCTTTGAGATTCATGATCAAGATGATATTCTTAATCAGAAGTTCGAAGAGATGAGTTGGTGGATTGAGGAGATCCATCATGTGGCCCTTCCTCATAATGATAACATCTGCATTGATCCACTCTTCACCGCCCAAATCATGCAGGAGCCCATCTCACCGAACATCAAGCTTCCCTAGTTTGAGAGTTATGATGGGATCTCAGATCCCATCGACCATCTCAAAGCTTTTAGGATAATGATACTGCACCATGGCATGCCAGATGCCATTCTATGCCGAGCTTTCTCCTTTACTTTGAAAGAAGCATCAAAAAACTGATACTCGGAGCTCAAACTGGATACCATTTACTTTTTTGATCAGATGAGCCATCAGTTATGAAGGAAAAATCTAGTTTCCTAAATCAGGTTCGTTCAGATCTCATTGGATCAAGAGAGATATTTTAAAAATTTTTTCTTTTGAATCTAGATCAGATCTAAGATATTTCAAATCTGATTTGATAGATCTAATAAAATAAAATAAAAATAAATTAAATTAGATTTAATTTTGTACCTTATTGTTGGATAATCAGATTATCCTGTGATGATCCTGCTGATTGCCTGAGGTTTTGGATCTAGCCACGCAAGTGTCTAGCCTCTATCGATATCCACTTGAACTAATCTAGAGATCTTCTCCTTCTTTATCACTTCTCTAAATATTAGATCTGGATCTGATTTGGACGATCTTCAAAACTCCTTTTGAAGATCGGGTACCGTCCCTTGCAGCAGTGTTGCATTCTTCCTTTCTGGTCACCTTTCTCTTGCCTAGATCGCACCAAACTGGAGCCCAAATCCCCTTGGGCGTAGAGAGAAGAAAGGAGACCTAAAGATGGAGTGGAGGAGGGAGAGGATCAGTCTTGTGGCATGGGCAAAGATCTAAGCTCTTTGATACTAGGCACAGATAGGGTTTATATAGACCTTGCTGCGCCATGCAGTGCCACATCATCCCGGCCAATCACGTCGCTTCGTGCAATCAGATTTAAATCTGATTGGTGGGATGACATCATCTGATCCAATAACATAAGAACCCCTCTAAATCATTCTTAGATGGTGCCTAAGACTGGTCAAAGTTTAATCTTTGGTGCCACTTAGGTAGAAACCCTAAAGTAACTAGAGTCCCATCTGTATGGGACTCCAGGAGCCTCTATCCATGGGCGCACGCCTCCGTAGGCATGCACCCCTAATCCACCTACTTTTTAGTAGGTTGATTGATCCAAAATCAATCTCCTATGGGTGCATGACACATGGGCAAATGTCTAAGTATCAAAGGTCAATGTTTGACCAAAGTCAAAAGATAAGAATTAGCAGATGACGAAAAATGGTAGGTGTTGTCTCAAATTTATCTCATAAATTAAGACAATCCTTTTCTAACTTAGACAAATTTCAGTCAGACTAAATAAAGATACTTGAGTGAGTACAAACACATTTGGCTCATTCGAGACAACTTAAAATGATAATTGAAGGAGAACATTAGGCTCAATCATGTGCCAACACGATTTTCTTGGACCTAATTGAATCTTATTCAAATCAATTGAATTGGGTTTGTCCAATTGATGATATCCAGATTCAAATCCCTATTTGTGTGATCCAATTAGGTTCAGTTTCGTATGGTAATGAGATATGTCGCGATCTCTATCATCGACATCACCGAAATACCTTCCGATGGATCAGAACTTTTCTGATTCAGACAACTAGAATGATCGATCATCCAAATCATTCTAATTGCTCCCAAAATCCACTAGTGACACCTAGCAGTATATGGTGGCAACCCATTAGAATTGAAAATGAATCTCTCGGTGCAGTTACATGTGTGATTAAGTTCTTCTATCTTGAGCCTCGATCAGATTAGGGTTAAGGTGAACTCGTCAAACCTAATTCTGTCATATGATTTAACATTTGATTTAAGTCCGATGTAAAAATCTAATAGAAACTCTTTCTATTATTTTATATGCCAGGCTGGGTTATAGACTTATTTCATGATCATCATAGGGCTGCTCCTCATCTACCGAGGTAGATGATTTCCTCGGGCGATCCAATTCCTACAATGAACATGCTATAGCAACATACACCTTAGAATTTTGAATGGCTTGGAGATCGAGTCATGGTGTAGTCAAACTATAACACCCTCAAGGTGAACTACTGATGTACCTCAGGTCAAAGAACCAGACATACCACTGCAGCTTCGAGCCAGTCAATGACGAGAAGGTAGACTTTCTTATGACTGCTCGAGGTGGTCACGCTCATGCCCTCTTCTCTAGGAGTACCTAACTCTAACTTCGGTGTCTCTACATCATAGACTCAAGACTCATCTACTTATAAAGAAGTGATTGTACACCAATCTTCTAGATCAATCACCATCCTCATGATGATCCTATGGTTGGAATCATTTTATGAGTTAATAATAAAAATTCATGTCTTGAATTTTCAACTCTTAAAAATAAGAATTATCATTACCATTAACTCATGGGATGTATCATAGACACTAAATACACACTGTGATAGAAAATAATCTATTTTATTATTTATAGTCAAAATTATAATTTTATCCTTAGAAGTGTATAACAAGTGTCAGCCAATTCTGGCTTCTAAGGCACACATATCCAACAAACTCCCACTTGATCCAAAGCCAATTGACTATAAATCTAAGTCCCATCTTCTCAAGGTGGGCTTCGATCTTCTACTGGTCCAATGGCTTTATAAGTGGGTCTGCCGCATTATCTGCGCAGTCGACCCTCTTGACCTCGACGTAATCCTTCTTGAGGTAATCGTGGATGAGGTGGTATTGCCGCTCGATGTGCTTAGATTTCTGGTGAGATCTCGACTCCTTAGCAAGGACTATGGTGCCATTATTGTCGCAGTATAGTGGAATGACATTTGATGGCATCAGTCCAATCTCTGCGGCAAACTTGTTGTACCAAAATATCTTCTTCACAGCTTCTGATGCAGCAATGTATTCTGCTTCCATGGTGGAATCTACTATTACTGTCTGCTTGAAACTTTTTCAACCGACAGCTCCACCATTGCACACAAACAGACTCTCAGATGTCGACTTTTGATCATCTACATCAAACATAAAATTCGAGTCCGTATATCCCTGGATATGGAGCTCTCCATTATCAAAAATCAACAACATATCCTTAGTTCTTTTCAAATACTTAAGGATATATTTTATAGAAGTCCAGTGTTCTTCATCTGGATTCGACTGATATCTACTCGTGACACTCACAATATGGGCAATATCAGGTCGTGTACATAACATGGCATACATGAGGCTTTCTATTATTGAAGCATAAAGGATCTTGCTCATGCGTTCTATTTTCTCAGGTGTGCTAGGGCACATCTTCTTGGAAAGATGAATGCCATGTCTGAAGGATACCAAACCCCTCTTAGAATTTTCCATGCTAAACCTCTTTAGCACTTTCTCTATGTACATCTTCTATAAAAGTCCTAGCATCCTATTTGGTCTATCTCTATAGACCTTAATTTTTAGAATAAAGGATGCTTCTCCTAAGTCTTTCATAGAGAATTCTTTGGATAACCACGTTTTAACTATGGTCGACATGGGAATATCATTCCCAATAAGGAGGATATCATCCACATACAATATGAGGAAGACAACAGCACTCCCACTGACCTTTTTGAAGATACATGGTTCCTCATTCTTGATAAAACCAAATAATTTGATGACATCAATGAAATGAGTATTCCAGCTCCGAGATGCTTGCTTAAGTCCATATATGGATCTTTGCACCTTGCATACTTTGTGATCAGCATCATTGGATGTAAAACCTAGCAGCTGTTCCATATAGGTATCTTTCTTAAGATATCCTTTTAAGAACACTATTTTTACGTCCATTTGCCATATTTCATAATCGAAATAGGTTGCAATAGAAAGCAATGTGTGGATGGATTTCAGCATAGCTACTAGCGAAAATGTATCCTGATAGTCACTACCTTCACATTGACTATGCCCTTTTGCCACTAATCTAGCTTTGAATGTCTCCACATTTTCATCTGCACCAATCTTTCTCTTGTAGATTCATTTACACCCAATAGGTACTATACCTTCTGGTGGATCTATCAAGGTTCAGACTTGGTTTGAGTGCATTGAGTCAATTTCTGACTTCATTGCCTCTAACCATTTCTTGGAGTCGATATCCGATACCGTCTCGTTATAGATTTTGGGATCATCACCATGAATCCTATTACCTACGAGGAACCTTTTCTCTACTTCCTCTAAAATAGTACCTAAGTACCTCTCAGGGAGATGAAAAATCCTTTTCGATCTACGAGGTAGAGGAGGTAGTGATTGTATTGGCTTAACCTAATTTGGTTCCATTTGGTCCTTAGCTTGTTGCTCTTGTGAGACTTTCTCCTCGAGCTTGATCTGCTTTTCAATGTCGCTATCTTGAATGAACTATTTTTCAAGAAAGATGGTATGTTGACTCACAATCACATTGTGATCTTCTAAAATGTAGAAATAATATCCTAATGACCCTTTAGGATATCTTATTATTGTCATAGAATCTGATTGACGTCGGGATGAGCTGGAGTGGAGGAGGATGAGATCACTGTCGGTGACCTACAAAATAAAGTTTCATTCGAAGTTGTTGGTGGTGGCTTCGATAGGATCCTCCGACGATTAAGTTAGCTCTTCTGAGCAGCAAAAATGGAGTGCTCAAGAAAGAGTTCAGTAGAGTTTTTAAGTAGGAAAGAAGAGCTTAGGAAAAATATATCTGGAGGATTCCCTTTTTATAGGTGGAGTTTGTAGCGGATTGATGGTGACAGCTTCTTCTGCCTGGTAGCAGGCCGCTCGAGGTCTGACAGAGTCAATCACAAAGGGAGGCACCATCTGTAGCACTGCCTGCAGCAGATTGATGGTGATAGCTATCACCGTTCGATAGCGGGTCACTGTCGCATGTGACAGACTGATAGTGACGACCGCAGTCATTCGACATTGAGCCGCCTGGGGCTGCATGAGGGGTGAAGAACTTTGACGTACATAGACTTTAGAGGAGTTTGGACTCCCATTAGAAATCCAACTGAAGGAGAGATGCAGAAGGAGTTCGATTGAAGGAGGAATTCGAAGAAAGTTTGGCTTCCATAGGAGTCTGACTAAAGAAAGAATTTGGAGGAAGTTCAGCTCCCGTAGAAGTCCGACTGAAGAAGGAATCCAAAGGAAGTTTGGCTCCCATAGGAATTTAACTGAAGAAGGAGTGCGGAGGAAGTTCGGCTCCCATAGGAGTCCGACTGAAGGAGTGCGGAGGGAGTTTGGATCCCATAGGAGTCCGACTGAAGAAAAAATTTGGAAGAAGTTTGGCTCCCATAGGAGTCCAACTGAAGGAAAAATCTGAAGGAAGTTCGACTCCCATAGGAGTCTGACTGAATGGGTTCAGCTGCTGGGAATAGAATTTTCGATTGAAGTTCTTCCATGTTTACCAACTGCATTAGGCTAAGCACCAGGCTGTACTTCAACGGGAGTGGAGTTTATCCCCAACAATAGTCCCCCCACTCTCAAGTTCGAAATTTGAAGAAAGGGAGTACAAAAAGGGCGACTGTTGAAGTCCTCTTCAGGGCTCTACACCAACTCAAGTTGAAGCTCAGGGGAGACCTTATCTCCAGCCAAGGTTGATGTTGAATTTGAGGCTCGGGGGGATCTCGTCTCTAGCCGAGGTTCAAAAAAATCTTGTCTTTTATTGATGCTGCAGTTGAAGCTTATGGAAGATCTCATCTCCAGCCGAGGTTGAAGGAGATCTTCTCTCCTATTGATGCAGGCTTTGAAGCTCAGAGGAGATCTTATCTCCAGTCGAGGTTGAAATTGTAGTTGAAGCTCAGAGGAGATCTTATCTCCAGCCGTGGTTGACGTTGAAGTTGAAGCTCGGAGGAGATCATATCTCCAGCTGTCGAGGTTGAAGAAGATCTTATCTTCTGTTGACGTAAACTCTGGAGCTCGGAAGAGATCTTATCTCTAGCCGAGGTTGAAAGTGGAGCTTGAAAGAGATCTTATCTCCGACAGTCGAGGTTGAAGGAGATCTTATCTCCTATTATTGTCGGGCACAGTGGGGCTGTTGTCGGAGCCTTTCCTCTCATGCCGTCTAAAATGAATGGAGCCTTCGACTTTGCTTATGTTAGGATGAGGTTCTCCTCCTATTCCTAACGGGTTGTGAGAGCACATAAGGACCGTTGTGAGGGCCTCTCTCCATATCTCATCTAAAATGAATGAGACCTTCAACATTGCTCATGTTAGGATGAGGTTCTCCTCCTATTCCTAAGCACTGTGGGGATAAATAAGGGCCGTTGTGAGAGCCTCTCCCTCGATCTCATCTAAAATGAACGAGCCTTCGACTTTGCTCGCATTAGGATGAGGTTCTCCTCCTATTTCTAATGGACTGTGGGGCACATAAGGGCCGTTGTCAGGGTCTCTCCCCCCATCTTGTCTAAAATGAACGAGGCTTTCGACTTTACGCATTAGAACAGGTTCTCTCCTGTTCCTAATGGACTGTGGGGGCACATAAGCCATTGTCAACCCTCCCCCCTTAAAATGAATGAGGCCTTCAACTTTGCTCACATTAGGATGAGGTTCTCCTCCTATTTCTAACAAACTATGGGGGCACATAATGGCCATTGTCAGGGTCTCTCCTTCCATCTCATCCAAAATGAACGAGGCCTTCGACTTGCCCATGTTAGGATGAGGTTTTCCTCCTGTTACTAATATGGCCACTATTGATTGCTTCTTCCTTATCATCAGGTGGTTTTTGTACCGAGAAACAATAATGTCGAAATGAAGGCATTTTATTGAAGAAAGACTACTGGTAGTATATCCTTAGATTTTTCGAGTTTCAAGGCCACTAAAGCATTATTCCTCTGAGCTCCTTGAGGCGATAAGTTTCTGACCGAACGACCTCCACCACTTCATACGGGCCTTTCCAATTTAGGATGAGCTTTCTTTGGCTTTGAGGTTGAGAGACGGTGACTCACCGAAGTACTAGGTCCCCCACTCTGAATGTCTTACTTCTGACTTGGGAGTTATAGTACCGGGACACCTTTCGTTTGTAGGCCACCATCCAAACATAGGCTTTCTCTCTTTTTTCCTCCAGCAGGTCGAGGTTGACTCTGAGATCCTATGAGTTGTACTGCTCATTGAAGGCCACGACCCTTGTTGATAGGAGCTTGAGTTCAATCAGGATGACCGCCTCTATGCCGAAGGCCAAGGTGAATGGTGTCTCCCTTGTTGATAGCCTTTGAGTAGTTCGGTATGCCCAGAGGACGTGGTAGAGTTTGTCCACCCAGGCCCCCTTTGCTATATCGAGCCTTGTTTTGATGCCCTATAGTAGAGTCTGGTTGGTCACTTCGGCTTCCCCATTTGCCTGTGTGTGAGCTACTGATGTAAAGTGGTGGGAGATGTTCAGGTCTTCGTAGAACTTGATGAACCTCGTCCCAATGAACTATCATCTGTTATCTATTATGAGGGTTTGGGGGAGGCCGAACCGACAGACTATTGACTTTCAGATGAAGTTCTATACCTTGACCTTGATAATTTTTGCTAGTGGTTCAGCTTCGACCCATTTGGTGAAGTAGTCGATCGCAACCAGGAGGAACATCCGCTGCCCGAATGCCATCGAAAAAGGGTCGAGTATGTCCATTCCTTACTGCATGAATGGCCAAGGCATGCTTAGCAGAGTAAGCTCGAAGGCCAGCTATCTTTGTACATTTGCATTCTTCTGACAGCGATCACATTTCTTGACATACTTTATGGAATCATGGTATAAGATGAAGGAAAATCTTGAATTTTTGGGGTCAGATTCGTTCAGATCTGATTGGATCGAGAGATATATTTCAAAAAAATTTTCTTAGATCCTAATTAGATCTAACATTTTTCAAATCTAATTCTATTATCTGATAAATAAAAAAATTAAATTAAATTAAATCTAAATTAGTTTTACCTTGATATGGGTAATCCGATTATCCGTTGATGATCTTGCTGATTGCTTGAGGTTCTGGATCTAGCCATGTAAGCGCTTGGCCTCTACCGATATCCACTCGGGCTGGATTTGGAGTTCTTCTCCTTCTTTATCTCATCTCCAAAAATCAGATCTGGATCAGATTTGAAGGATTTTCAAAACTCCTTCTGAAGATCAACAGTTGTCTCTACAGCAGTGCTGCCTTCTTCCTTTCTCGTCAGCCTTTTCTTGCCTGAATCGCACTAATCTGAAGGGCCCAACTTCCATAGGCATGGAGAGGAGAGAGAGGATTAGAAAGGTGGTATGGAGGAGAGAGGGGCAGCCTTGGGGTGTGGCAAAGAAAATTCACTAAAAGTTGGGCGCAGATAGGTCTTTATATAGACCCTGCTACGCCATGTAGTGCCACATCACCCCGGCCAATCATGTTGCTTCGTTCAATCAGATCTAAATCTGATTGGTGGGATGACATCACCTGATCTAATCAGATGAGAGATCCATAGATTCATCCTAAGATGGCACCAAAGACTGGTCAAAGTCTATAGGTGAGGGTCACCTAGTTTGAATCTAAGAAGCAACCTAGAGTCCCATCCATATGGGACTCCAGGAGTCCCTATCCATGGGCGCATGCCATCCTAGGTGTGCGCCCCCTCCTTTCCAATTTCTAAGGAGGGGACAAGCCCCTATCTTCTCTCCAATAAGTGCATGACACATGGGCAGATGTCCAAGGGTCAAAGGTCAATGTTTGACCAAAGTCAAAGGACAAGAATTAGCAGGTGACGAAAAATAGCAGGTGTTGTCTTAAATTTATCTCATAAATTAAAATAGTCCTTTTCTAACCTGGACAAGCTCTAGTCAGACCAGGTAAAGGTACCTAAGTGAGCATAAACTCATTTGGCTCAGTCGAGACAAACTTTTAATGATAGAAAAAGGAGAATGTTAGATTCAATCCTGTGCTAGCACGATTTCCTTGAACCTAATTAAATTTAATTCAAATCAATTGAACTGGGTTAGTTTAATTGATGATATTCAGATCCAAACCCTTGTTTATGTGATCTAGTTAGGTTCAGTTCTATGTGGTAATGGGATATATGGTGATCTTCATCATCTCCATCATTGAAACACCTTTCGATGGATCAGAACTCTTCAAATTCGGACAACTAGAATGATCGATCATCTAAATCATTCTAATTGCTCCCAAAATCCACCAGTGACACCTAGCAGTATATGGTGGCAACCCATCAAAATAAAAAATGAACCTCTCGGTGCAGCTACTTGTGTTATTAAGTTCTTCTATCTTGAGCCCCGATCAGATTAGAGTTAAGGTGAACTTGTCAAACCCTAATTTCTATCATATGATTTAATCATTCGATTCAAGTCCGATGTGAAAATCTTAATAGAAACTCTTTCTATTATTTCACTCTCTACCATGGCCATGGGCTTATGGACTTGATTCTCATGATCATCATAGGGCTGCTCCTCATCCACCGAGGTAGATAAATTCCATCTTGGTGCAATCCAATTCCTACAATGAACATGCTATAGCCAACGTACACCTCAGGATTTTGAATGGCTAGGAGATCGAGTCATGGTGTAGTCAAACTATAACACCCTCAAGGTGAGCCATCGATGCACCTCAGGTCAAAGAACCAGACACACCACTACAGCTTCGAGTCAGTCATCGACGAGAAGATAGACTTTCTTATGACTACTCGAGGTGGTCACGCTCAGTGCCCTCGTTCTCTAACGAGTACTTATACTCTCGCTCTGGTGTCTCTACACCGTAGACTCAAGACTTATCTACTATAAAGAAGTGATTGTACACTAATCTTTTGGATCAGTCACCATCCTCATGATGATCCTACGGTCAGAAGCATTTTATGAGTTAACAATGAAAATTCTTGTCTTAAATTTTCAACTCTTGAAAAAAAGAATTATCATTATCATTAACTTAAGGGATGTATCATAGACACTAAATAAACATATATGATAGAAAATAATCTATTTTATTATTTATAATCAAAATTATAATTTTGCCCCTAGAAGTGTATTACAGGTGTCAGCCAATTCTGACTTCTAGGGCACACATATCTAACAAATTCCCACTTAACCTAAAGCCAATTGGCTATAAATCTAAGTTCCATCTTTTCAAGATGGACTTCGATCTTTTGCTGGCCCAACGGCTTTGTAAGTGGGTCTGCCGCATTGTCTGCGGAGTTGACTCTTTTGACCTCGACGTAACCCTTCTTAAGTTAATCATGGATGAGGTGATATCATCGCTCGATGTATTTGGAATTTTGATGAGACCTCATCTCCTTAGCAAGGGCTATGGCGCTATTGTTGTCGCAGTATAGAGGAATGGCATCTGATGGCATCACTCCGATCTCTGCGGCAATGTTTTTGTACCAGAATGCCTCTTTTGCAGCTTCTGATGCAGCAATGTATTCTGCTTCCATGGTGGAATCTGCTATCACTGTCTGCTTGAAATTTTTTTAACTGACAGCTCCACCATTGCACAAAAATAGACTCTCAGATGTCGACTTTCGATCATCTACATCGGACATAAAGTCCAAGTCTGTATACCGCTAGATTTGAAGTTCTCCATTATCAAAGACCAGTAACATATCCTTAGTTCTTCTTAAGTACTTAAGGATATATTTCATAGAAGTTCAGTGTTCTTCACCTGGATTCGACTGATATCTGCTCGTGACACTCATAGCATGGGCTATATCAGGTCATGTACATAACATGGCATACATGAGGCTCCCTATTGCTGAAGCATAAGGGATCTTGCTCATGCATTCTATTTCCTCAGGTGTGCTAGGGCACATCTTCTTGGAAAGATGAATGCCATGCCTGAAGGATACTAAACCCCTCTTAGAGTTTTTCATACTAAACCTCTTTAGTACTTTCCTCTATGTACATCTTCTATGAAAGTCCTAGCATCCTATTCGGTCTATCTCTATAGACCTTAATTCCTAGAATAAAGGATGCTTCTCCTAGGTCTTTCATGGAGAATTCTTTAGATAACCATATTTTAACTATGGTCAACATGGGAATATCATTTTCGAATAAGGAGGATGTCATCCACGTACAATACGAGGAAGACAACAGTGCTCCCACTAACCTTTTTTGAAGACACATGGCTCCTCCTCATTCTTGATGAAATCAAATATTTTGATCACATCATTAAAATGAGTATTCCAGCTCCGAGATGCTTGCTTAAGTCCATATATGGACCTTTGCAGCTTGCATACCTTGTGATCATCATCACTGGATGTGAAATCTAGCGGCTGTTCCATATAGATATCTTCCTCAAGATATCCATTTAAGAATGCCATTTTCACGTCCATTTGCCATATTTCATAATCGAAATAGGCTGCAATAGCAAGCAATGTGCGAATGAATTTTAGCATAGCTACTGGTGAAAAGGTATCCTGATAGTCAATGCCTTCGTATTGACTATAATCTTTTGCCACTAATCTAGATTTGAATGTCTCCACATTTCCATCTGCACCAGTCTTTCTCTTGTAGATCCATTTACACCCAATAGGTACTATACCTTCTGGTGGATCTACTAAGGTCCAGACTTGGTTTGAGTGCATCGAGTCAATTTCTGACTTCATTGCCTCTAACCATTTCTCGTAGTCGATATCTAATATCATCTCGTTATAGGTTTTGGGATCATCACCATGAACTCCATTACCTACGAGGAATATTTTCTCTACATCCTCTGAAATAGTACCTAAGTACCTTTTAGGGGGATGAGAAATTCTTTCCGATCTATGAGGTGGAGGAGGTAGTGTATGGATTGGTTCAACCTGATTTGGTTTCATTTGGTCCTTAGCTCGTTGCTCTTGTGAGACTTTCTCATCGAGCTTGATCTGCTTTTCAATGCCGCCATCTTGAATAAATTATTTTTCAAGAAAGATGGCATGTCGACTAACAATCATATTGTGATCTTTTGGAATGTAGAAATAATATCGTAATGACTCTTTAGGATATCCTATGAATCGAGCTCTAAAGGACCTAAAGTCTAACTTGTCCGCTTGTTGTCTTTTGACATGAGCCGGACAATCCCAAATTCTAAGATGACTCAGACTTGGTTTCTTACCATGCCATATCTCATACGGTGTGGTAGGAACGGTTTTAGAGGAAACCCTATTCAGTAAGTATATTGCAGTTAACAAACAGTATCCTCAAAGAAAATTAGGGAGGTATGTGAAGCTCATCATGGATCGCACCATATCTAATAGAGTCCGGTTCCTCCATTCTAAAACCCCATTGAGTTGAGGTATTCCTGGTGGAGTCCATTAAGAGACTATCCCATTTTTCTTGAGATAGTCTAGAAATTTCTGACTAAGGTATTCATGTATTGGTCCAGGTAAATCCATTATTAAAATAATAAATTAATAAATAAGTCAAAATATTTCATGACCTTACTGAATGGTCCAGGAAAGGAAAAGGGGTTGCCCCATTTTTTTCTTGTATATGATACATTCCTAATTGAATTAAAACTTTTTTTTTATATGGATTAATGTAGATATAGATAAAATTATCGAGAAAAGAGTAATGGGGATTGTATATTTTGAAATCATCACGAAAAATATATTCTCATCTCCTCGATCTGATTGAAGAACCTTAATGGATTTTTCAGTTTGCTTTTCTACTTCACTTCTGAATTCTTTAAAGTTTTCAAATTCTTCAGACTTGTGTCTCATAAGATACACATACCCATACCAAGATAAATCATCAGTAAAGGTTATGAAGTAGACTAAGTTGCTGCTAATCGGCACATCAAATGGGCCGCACATATCTATATGTACTAAGGTAAGAAGATCCGTGGCCCTTTCCCCATGTCTTATAAAAGGGAGCTTAGTCATTTTGCCATGAAGATAGGATTCATAAATTGGATATGACTCAAAAGTCAACAGACTTAATAGCTCGATTTTTTTCAATTTGTTAAACCTATCTTTTGCTATATGACCTAATCTTAGGTGCCATAGATATCTATTATTAGGACTATCCCTAGGACATTTTGATTTTATGGCATTCACATTTTGCTTGAAATTAAAAATAGGTACATCAATATGTAACTGATAAAGACCGTTAATAAGAAAACTATTTTCAATTTTATTTCTTTCATAAAGAATGATACAATGGTCCTTAAGAAAACTAATTACATAGCCTTCTAATGCAAGGTAAGAAACAGAAATCAAATTCCTGCTTGCTGCAGGCACATAATAATAGTCTTTTAATACTAAGTCTAAATCAGATGATAGTCGAAGAGGGTATGTTCTCACGGCCATGGCAGCAACTCTTGCTCCATTTTCGACGTGCAGGATCATCTCACCATCCCTCAGCCTCCTACTATCCTTAAGACCCTGCATAGAAGTGCACAAGTGAGCTCTAGAACTAGAGTCAAGCACCCAACCGGATGTAGAAGAAACCATAAGGTTAGACTCAATAACGAGCATACCTCCAGAAGGACCCATCTCTTTCTTCTTTAGGGTGGCAAGGTAAGTAGGGCAGTTTTGCTTCCAGTGGCCTTCATTATTGCAATGGAAATACTTTTCTTTGTCAGCGGCCTTCTTCTTCAGCTCTGCCTTTTTCTTCTTTCCTCCTTCCACCTTCTACATTTTCACAGACTTCTTCTTCTTTTCAAAAGACTTTCTCTTGGAAGAAGTCCATTCCATAGCAACTACTGAGCCTTTAGAACCTTTCATAGAAAGCTCAGTGATAACCAACATGTTCATAAGTTCGGCCAAGGAGTTTTGAAGTTTATGCATATGATAGTTCATGATGAACTGCCCATACGCATCAGTCAAGGATTGCAGAATTATATCATTCTGCAAATCTAAGTCCAACCTCACTCCGAGCTTCTCAAGCTCTTCCATGTCCTTGATCATCATTAGACAATGATCTTGGACTGACTGCCCATCACGCATCTTAGCCTTGAATAACAGTCTTTTGATACTAAGTCTAAACCAGATGGTAGTCGAAGAGGGTATGTTCTCACGGCCATGGCAGCAACTCTTGCTCCATTTTCGATGTACAGGATCATCTCACCATCCCTCAGTCTCCTGCTATCCTTAAGATCCTGCATAGAAGTGCACAAGTGAGCACTAGAACCAGAGTCAAGCATCCAACTGGATGCAGAAGAAACTGTAAGGTTAGACTCAAAAATGAGCATACCTCTAGAAAGATCCATCTCCTTCTTCTTTAAGGTGGCCAAGTATGTAGGGCAGTTTCACTTCCAGCGGCCGTCATTGTTGCAATGGAAACAGTTTTCTTTGTCAGCGGCCTTCTTCTTCCGCTCTGCCTTTTTCTTCTTTCCTCCTTCCACCTTCTACTTTTTCACAGACTTCTTCTTCTTTCCAAAAGACTTTCTCTTGGAAGAAGTCAATTCCATAGCAAGTACTGAGCCTTTAGAACTTTTCATAGAAAACTCAGCGGTAACCAGCATGTTCATAAGTTCGGCCAAGGACTTTTGAAGTTTATGCATATGGTAGTTCATGATGAACTACCCATACGCATTAGTCAAGGATTGCAGAATTATATTATTCTGCAGATCCAAGTCCAACCTCACTCCAAGCTTCTCAAGATCTTCCATGTCCTTGATCATCATTAGATAATGATCTTGGACTGACTACCCATCATGCATCTTAGCCTTGAACAGTCATTTAGTGACTTGATACTTGACTGCACGACTTTGTTCATCAAAAATCTCCTATAGGTGAGTCAACATTTGGTGAGCAGTCCTGATATCTTCATGTTGGTGCTAAATTTCATCGGACCTCGAGCCCAATATATAGTATCTATCCTTATTATCTTCATCTATCCACTTATCCAGAGATGCTCTCTACTCAGTGGATGGACGAGCAGGTAAGGTGGGAGGGTTCTAGTCCAATACATGAGTTAACTTCTCAGAATCCAAAACGATTTTGAAGTTCTGGAGCCAATCCTTGTAATTTGGTCCAGTCAGTCTGTGGGTGTCCAGGATTCGTGCTAGTGGATTGGATATAGACATTTTTCTGTAGAGAGTCAAAGTTTCTAGTTAAATACTATAATTAAGACTTAACTAATTTATTTAAGAATTTTATTTTTAAATAAATTAGTTTCCACTATTTTCTTGGATCCCTACACTCCCTCTATAGAGATGCAAAAATCTCCACGATTATTGATTTTTAGTGGGTGGTGCGATCCCACCGACTGACTCATCACCTCACCTAACAGTTATTGGTGATGGATAAGCCAATGAGTGAACAACTCCTGTTCAATGATTCTCTAATCATGGTGCACCCAAACTTGGTCTCTAATTCATGAATCTCACCATGTTTGGAATATTGATCCACTCCTTAGTTAAGTCAGACCCACCATTTGCACAGATTGAATTCCTTATTGAGTCTCTCACCATATCTAAAATATTGAGCCCAATTCATCCTCCAGCCCGTAGCATCCAATGCCTAATAAAAATGGTTGCATCTTTTCGGTGCAATTGAGCCACTATAACCAGTCGAGAACAATCAACCCCGAAAAGAGCCCACACATCTACAATGGTGGAAGACCTTAGACTTAATCTTTTCTTAGGGAGATTTGATTTAGGTCTCATTAAACAGACTTGACATAGTCATAACCATTATGACTAACCTAGTGGCATGGGTTAGCTTGGATTATTGACCACCTCAGATTAGAACTGAGTCAACAAACATGGCCAAGTAAGTGAGACCAATGGAAGGGATATGCCATTAACTCGAGAAGAATGCATTCGAGTCGAGTAGCTCCCAATTAAAAATCAGTCGGTCATATCTACCAAACTTACCTTAGACACCAAATTGTTAAGCCAAAATCAATCAAATTAGCCTACAATCCAGACTCTAACCACTGAGCCTAATTAGGTCTTAGCTTGATCGATCACTCATGTAACTCGATCTTGATCCAAACTTAATCCTATTAGGCTGGTCAATTTAAGTATTGTTGATTTCATCTAATCAACTCTTGATTCAGTTTGATCAACCGCTAGACCTAATTGAGCTACCCAAGCCTGAACCCAATTTTATGAACATGTCTTAGATCTAAAAATTCTCAATTTTAGATCAAATATGTTTCATAATCTTAATTCTTAATTAAGTTTAGGGTTCAAAAACAAAACATGCAAATAAGATATTAGGATTTCAGGATCTAGGATTTTGTAGAAAGTAAGTTTTCAATTTTTGATTAAGGACGAACGCGCAGCACCCCTACACATCATAAGAATACCCCATCGAATGGGAGAAGAGGGTCTTTAAATTCTACTTTATTCATATAATCGGACGGCCAAGGGGAACATCTTAATCAGAAATACAACTAATCTACAAATCTAATTAGATCTAAGCATATATCTCATATAAAAAAAATTGATCTAATTAAAACATGTTGTGCATACATCTCATGTATCATGAATGCATGTTTTTTAGATCTAAATTACCTCATAATTATCTAAAAAATTAAATTTAAATTTGATTATATCAAATAAAAGTTAATCTAGATCCTTTTGTAGAACTATTTTACAACTAGTCTAAACATGCAACTATCATAACTCATATGAACAAATTAAATTTAATTTATTTTTTATTTATAAATCTAATTATAATATTTATAATATTATAAAATAGTAAATAAATAGATTAAAAATTACATTTAATCAAATAAAAATTATGATACTAGACTACACATAGAACAATTCTATTCCTAGTCTAGCTATGTATCTCATACATATTAGATCTAGGTTAATTAATTTTATTTTTCTATTTTTTTGATTTCAAATATAATCATATCTTATGTGATATCTAAAATTAATTACTAATTTATCAAATTAAATTTGATCTAAATAAATTTTATAAGAACCAGGCTCTGATATCAGATGAAGGAAAATCCTAAATTTTTGGGGTCAGGTTCGTTCAGATCTGATTGGATCGAGAGGCATATTTTCAAAATTTTTTCTTAGATTCTAATTAGATCTAACATTTTCTAGATATGATTCTATGATCTAATAAATAAAAAAAATAAATTAAATTAAATCTAAATTAGTTTTACCTTGATATGGGTAATCTGATTACCCGTTGATGATCTTGCAGATTGCCTGAGGTTCTGGATCTAGCCACGCAAGCGCCTGGCCTCTACCGGTATCCACTCGGGCTGGATCTGAAGATCTTCTCCTTCTTTACCTCATTTTCAAAAATCATATTTGGATTTGATTTGGAGGATCTTCAAAACTCCTTCTGAAGATCAGCAATCATTTCTGCAGTAGTGCTGCCTTCTTTCTTTCTCGTCAGTCTTTTCTTGCCTGAATCGCATTAATCTGAAGGGCCTAACTTCCTTGGACATGGAGAGGAGAGAGAGGATCAGAAAGGTGGCATGGAGGAGGGAGAGGGGTAGCCTTGGGGCATGGCAATAAAAATTCACTGAAAGTTGGGCGTAGATAGGTCTTTATATAGACCATACTGCGCCATGTAGTGTCACATCACCCCGACCAATCATGTTGCTTCATTCAATCAGATCTAAATCTGATTGGTGGGATGACATCATCTGATCCAATCAGATGAGAGACCCATAGATTCATCCAAGGTGGTGCCTAAGACTGGTCAAAGTCTATAGGTGAGGGTCACCTAGTTTGAATCCAAGAGGCAACCTAGAGTCCCATCCGTATGGGACTCCAGGCGTCCCTATCCACAGGCGCACGCCATCCTAGGCATGCACCCCCTCCTTTCCAAGTTCTAGGGAGGGAACAATCCCCTATCTACTCTTCAATAAGTGCATGACATATGGGCAGATGTCCAAGGATCAAAGGTCAATGTTGACCAAAGTCAAAGGACAAGAATTAGCAGGTGATAGAAAATGGTAGGTATTATCTTAAATTTATCTCATAAATTAAAACAATCCTTTTCTGACTTGGACAAGCTCCAGTCAGATCAGGTAAAGGTACCTGAGTGAGCACAAACTCATTTGGCTTAGTCGAGATAACTTTTAATGATAGAAAAAGGAGAATGTTAGGTTCAATCATGTGCTAGCACGATTTTCTTGAACCTAATTGAATCTAATTCAAATCAATTGAACTGGGTTAGTTCAATCGATGATATTCAGATCCAAACCCTTGTTTGTGTGACCTAGTTAGGTTCAGTTATGTATGGTAATGGGATATGTAGTGATCTCCATCATCAACATTATCGAAACTCCTTTCGATGGATCAGAACTCTTTTGATTCGGACAACTAGAATGATCGATCATCTAAATCATTCTAATTGCTCCCAAAATCCACCAATGACACTAGCAGTATATGGTGGCAACCCATCAAAACTAAAAATGAACCTCTCGATATAGCTACTTGTGTGATTAAGTTCTTCTATCTTGAGCCCCGATCAGATTAGAGTTAAGGTGAACTCGTCAAATCCTAATTTCTATCATATGATTTAATCATTCGATTCAAGTCCGATGTGAAAACCTTAATAGAAACTCTTTTTATTATTTCACTCTCTGCCATGGCCATGGGCTTATGGACTTGATTCTCATGATCATCATAGGGCTGCTCCTCATCCATCGAGGTAGATAGATTCCATCTTGGTGTAATCTAATTCCTACAATGAACATGCTATAGCCAACATACACCTCAGAATTTCGAATGGCTAGGAGATCGAGTCATGGTATAGTCAAACTATAACACCCTCAAGGTGAACTATCGATGCACCTCAGGTCAAAGAACCAGACACACCACTGCAACTTTGAGTCAGTCATCGATGAGAAGGTAGACTTCCTTATGACTACTCAAGGTGGTCACGCTCAGTGCCCTCATTCTCTAATGGATACTTGTACTCTTGCTTCGGTGTCTCTACATCGTAGACTCAAGACTCATCTACTATAAAGAAGCAATTATATACTAACCTTCCGGATCAATCACCATCCTTATGATGATCCTACGATCAGGAGCATTTTATGAGTTAATAATGAAAATTCTTATCTTAAATTTTCAACTCTTGAAAATAAGAATTATGATTACCATTAACTTAAGGGATGTATCACAAACACTAAATACACATATGTGATAGAAAATAATCTATTTTATTATTTATAGTCAAAATTATAATTTTGCCCCTAGAAGTGTATTACAAGTGTCAGCCAATTCTAGCTTCTAGGACGCACATATCTAACATAAGGTCGGCCAAAAGTATCCTTGCCGAAATAGCTTTTATGATAGGGATCTGTCTCCTATGTGGCTTCCATAGATTCCCTCATGTACTTTCTATAATGCGAAGTCAGCCTCTGAAGGTCGGAGACATCTCAGCAGCGATAGCAAATACGACCTCTTATACAACCTGCCTTCGTATAGAACATATCGGGAGGCTTGATTCCTAAGATTTTGAGCTTCTTTCAGGTCACGAGGAAGGACTCCATCCTTGAGGTAGGCAACCAACAGGTTGATCCAGCTTGGCTCGAGTTCTATCTACAAAATGACTTGTGATTTGTCTAGATTTGGGCGCTTTAGAGTCTCAAAAAATACTTCTTTGGGTAGTTCGACCAGGACCAAAGTGGCCAACTTAGAGAGGAGGTTAGCTCTTATGTTTTTTACTCTCGAAATCTATCAAATGTTGAAACAGCTAAAGGCTAGAGTCAAGTCTTTTACTTTCTCAAGGTATTTCATCATACTTTCCTCCCGAGCTTCATAGTTGCCACTAACTTGGCTGACCACTAATTAGAAGTCGCTGTAGATTTGAAGCCGATCTACTTTTAGTTTTGCTGCTATTTTTAACCCAATGATCAATGCTTCATACTCAGCCCCATTATTAGTCGCAGGGAATTCAAAGCGCAGCGCGTACTCGACGACAACTCTCTTGCGGCTAACTAAGACCAACCCTGCACCTACTCCAGTGGAGTTGGATGAACCATCCACGTCCAAAGCCTAAAAGCCTTTGGAAAGGTCGGCACTCTCCTTAGGGAGGCTCGACTGTGATAGCAGAGTGTTGGTCTCATTCTGTTCAAGCTCGACCTTAGCAAGAATGGTACATTCTACTATAAAATCTACCAATATCTGGACTTTGATCGATGGTCGAGGTTGATAGTTGATGTCAAATTTCGTGAGCTCGATCACCCATTTTGTAATTCTTTCAAAAATGTCCGTTCGATGTAGGACTGGTTTTATTGGTTGGTCTGTGAGGACCATTATGGTGTGCCCCTAAAAGTAAGGTCGGAGTCTCCTAGCAGCAATTAGAAGAGAGTAAGTCAAATTTTCTAGCCAAGAGTATCTGATCTCTGCATCCCTCAGGACTCGGCTAAAATAGTAGATTGGTCGTTGCATCTTCACTTCTTTCTTGACTAGGACTACCATCAAGTGTTAGATATATGTACCCTAGAAGCCATAATTGGCTGACACTTATAATACACTTCTAGGGGCAAAATTATAATAATCAATAAAATGGGTCATTTTCTATCACATATGTGTATTTAGTGTTGTGATACATCCTTTGAATTAATGGTAATGATAATTCATATTTTCAAGAGTTAAAAATTTAAGACATGAATAATCATTATTAACTCATAAAATGCTCCCGACCATAGGATCATCACGAGGATGGTGATTGATCCGAAAGGTTAGTGTACAATCACTTCGCTTTAGTAGATGAGTCTTGAGTCTACGGTGTGGAGACATCGAAGCGAGAGTACAGATACTCGTTAGAGAATGAGGGCACTGAGCGTGACCACCTCGAGTAGTCATTAGGAAGTCTACCTTCTCATCAATGACTGACTCGATGCTGCAGTGGTGTGTCTGGTTCTTTGACCTGAGGTGCATCGATAGTTCACCTTGAGGGTGTTATAGTTTGACTACACCATAACTCGATCTCCTAGCCATTCGGAATCCTGAGGTGTATGTTGGCTATAGCATGTTCATTGTAGGAACTGGATTGCATCAAGATGGAATCTATCTACCTCGGTGGTAGAGGAGCAGCCCTATGATGATCATGAGAATCAAGTCCAGAAGCCCATGGCCATGGCAGAGTGAAATAATAGAAAGAGTTTCTATTTAGGTTTTCACATCGGACTTGAATCGAATGATTACATCATATGACAGAAACTAGGGTTTGACGAGTTCACCTTAACCCTAATCTGATCGGGGCTCAAGATAGAAGAACTTAATCACACAGGTAGCTGCACCAAGAGGTTCGCATTCAGCTCTGATGGGTTGCCACCATATACTGCTAGGTGTCACTGGTGGATTTTGGGAGCAATTAGAATGATTTAGATGATCGATCATTCTAGCTGTTCGAATCAGAAGAGTTCTGATCCATCGAAAGGAGTTTCGATGATGTCGATGATAGAGATCATGACATATCCCATTACCATACAGAACTGAACCTAACTGGGTCACACAAATAAGGGTTTGAATCTGGTGATCATCAATTGAACTGATCTAGTTCAATTGATCTGAATGAGATTCAATTAGGTTCAAGGAAATCATGCTAGCACTCGATTGAACCTAACGTTCTTCTTTTACTATCATAAATAGTTGTCCTGACTGAGCCAAAGGAGTTTGTGCTCAATCAGAGGCCTTCACTTGGTCTGACTGGAGCCTGTCCAAGTCAGAAAAGGGTTGTCTTATTTTGTAAGACAATACCTACCATTTTTGGTCACCTGCCATTTCTCGTCCTTTGACTTTGGTCAAAAGTTGACCTTTGACTGGTCAAATATTGACCATTGATACTTTGACTTCTGTCCATATGTCATGCACCTATTGGAGAGCTGGTGGGGGCTTGTCCCCCTATCCAGAAACCTGGCAAGGAGGAGGGCGCACGCCAAGGGTGGCGTGCGCCTAAGTTTGAGGCGCCCAGGAGTCCCTGTTGGATAGGGACTCCATCTCCTTTTTGGATTCCGATTAGACTTCTCCTAAGAACCAACTTTGACTGGTCTTAGGCACCATCTAAGGAGGAATCCAAGGGACTCTATTCTCACCAATCAGATTTAGATCTGATTTCACAAAGGGTTGTGATTGGTTGGAAAGAAGAGGAGTTGGATCATGCATAGTCTATAAATAAGACCCTGCGCCCAACTCAAAAAAAAAATACATGGAAAATTCCCATGGCCCAAGGCTACCTCTCTCCTCCTCCTCCATGCCAAGTCCATCTTCTCCCTCTCCTCTCCATGCCCAAAGTAGTTTGGGGTCTTAGTTGGTGCAATCTAGATCGAAGAGAAAGGCGACAGAAAGCTAGAAGGCTGCGCTGCTGCAAAGGATAACTGCTGATCTTCAAAAGCTGTTTTGAAGATCCTCCAAATTAGATTCAGATCTAATTTTTGGAGATGTGATAGAGAAGAAGAGGATCTCCAGATCCAACTTGAGTGGATATTGGTAGAGGCCAGGCACTTGCGTGGCTAGATCCAGAACCTTCCGCTGCTTACAGGATCATCAACGGGTAATAGGATTACCCTACATCAAGGTAAATTAAATTTGATTTAATTTATCTATATTTATTTTTATTATTAAAATAATAAAAATTAGATCTAAAATATCTTAGATCTAATTTGGATCAAAGAGAAAAAATTTTTGAAATATATCTCTTGATCCGATCAGATCTGAACGAACCTGGTCCGAGAAAATCAGGATTTTCCCTTCAACTGGTATCAGAGCCAAGGTTCTAAAAGTATTTAGATCTAATTTTAAATTTATTTTAATTAAAAAATAAGTGATTTTAGATGTCACATGAGATGTGATCAGATCTAAAATTAAAAAAAATTAAAATTAAATAATTTGGATCTAAGATTAGAAAATATGCATGACTAGTTCTAAAATAGAATAGTTCTATAGAATAGTCTTGCATGTTTTTGAATTTAATTTGATTAAATCATATTTTAGATCTATTTATTTATTATTTTTTGATATTATAATTATTATAATAACATCTAAAAAATAGCAAATAAAAATTATTTAATTTTAAACATCATATGAGATATGATTGATGCATGTCTAGACTAGTTGTAGAATAGTTCTACATAATTGTCTAGATTAGAATTTATTTTGATTAGATCAATTTAAATCTAATTTTTTAGATTATTATGAGATAATTTAGATCTGAAAACATGCATGATTCGATACATGAGATGTATGCAAAATATGCCATGATTAGATCTAATTTGTATATATGAGATATATGATATAGATCTAAAACTATTTTTGTAGTATTGCATGTTCCTGATTAAGGCGTTCCTCTTGGCCGTCCGATCATAAGAATGAAGAAGGGTTTAAAGGCCCTCTCTTTCCATTCGATGGGGTGTTCTTATGATGTGTAGGGGTGCTGCGTGTTCGTCCTTAATCAGAAATCCAAAACTTACTTTCTGCAAAACCCTAGATCCTGAAACCCTAGGATTTATTGTGCATATTTTGTTTATGAACCCTACTTAATTAAGAATTAAGATTATGAAATATTAATTAGGTCTAAAATTGAGAATTTTAGATCTAAGACATATTCATAATACTGGGTTCGGGCTTGGGTAGCTCAATTAGGTCTAAGCGGTTGATCAAACCGAATCAAGAGTTGGTTAGATGGGATCAACAATGCTTAAATTGACCAGCCTAATAGGATTAAGTCTGGGTCAAGATCGAGTCACGATCAAGCAAGACCTAATTAGGCTCAGAGGTTAGAGTCTGGATTGTAGGCTAACCCAATTGGTTCTGGCTCAACAATTTGGTGTCTAAGGTAAGTTTGGCACATACGACCGACTGGTTTTTAATTGGAAGCTACTCGACCTGAATGCATTCTTGTACGAGTTAATGGCATATTCCCTTCCACCGATCTCACTTACCTGGCCATATCTGTTGACACAGTTCTGATCTTGAGGTGGTCAATAATCCGAGCTAACCCATGCCACTAGGTTAGTCATAATTGTTATGACTATGACAAGTCTAGTTTAATGAGACCTGAATCAATTCTTCCCTAAGAAAAGATTAAGTCTGAGGTCTTCCACCATTGTAGATGTGCGGGCCCTTCCCAAGGTTGATTGTTCTCGGTTGGATACAGTGGCTCAGTTGCACCGGGAAAGATGCAACCATGTCTATTAGGCATTGGATGCTATGGGCTGGAGGATGAGTTGGGCTCAATATTTTGGATACGGTGAGAGACTCAATTAGGAATCCAGTCTGTGTGCAAATGGTGGGTCTGACTTAACTAAGGAGTGGATCAATATTTTGGATACGGTGATGAGATTCATGAATTAGAGACCAAGTTTGGGTGCACCATGATTAGAGAATCATTGAACAAGAGTTGTTCACTCATTGGCTAACCCATCACCAATAACTGTTAGGTGAGGTGATGAGTCAGTTGGTGAGACCGCACCACCCACTAGAAATCATTAATCATGGAGATTTTTGCATCTCTACAGAGGGAAGTGTAGGGATCCAAGAAAATAGTGAGGAGCTAATTTGTTTAAAAATAAAATTCCTAAATAAATTGGTCAAGTCATAATTATAGTATCTAACTAGAATCTTTGACTCTCTACAGGAAAAATGTCTGCGTCCAACCCATTAGCACGTATCCTGGACACACATAGACTGACCAGGACCCAATTATAAAGATTGGCTTAGAAACTACAAAATTATTTTGGGTTTCGAGAAGTTAACCCATGTATTGGACCAGGACCCTCCCACCTTACCAGTCCGTCCATCCATTGAACAGAGAGCATCTCTGAAAAAATGGATAGACGAAGATAATAAGGCCAGATATTACATGTTGGGCTCGATGTCTGATGAGCTCCAGTGCCAACATGAAGATATCGGGACTGCTCGCCAAATGTTGGCTCACCTGCAAGGAGATGTTTGGTGAACAGAGTCGCGCAGCCAAGTATCAAGTCACGAAATGACTTTTTAAGGCTAAGATGCGTGATGGGCAGTCAGTCCAAGATCACTGTCTGATGATGATCAAGGACATGGAAGAGCTTGAGAAGCTCGGTGTGAAGTTAGACTTGGATCTGCAGAACGATATTATTCTGCAATCCTTGACTGATGCATATGGGCAATTCATCATGAATTACCACATGCATAAACTTCAAAATTCCTTGGCCGAATTAATGAATATGCTGGTTACCGCTGAGCTTTCTATGAAAGGTTCTAAAGGCTCAGTTCTTGCTATGGAATGGACTTCTTCCAAAAGAAAGTCTTATGGAAAGAAAAAGAAGTCTAAAAAGCGAAAAAGTAAGAAAAGTCTTCCATTGTTGGATGCTTGACTCTTTCTGAGGTTGCTCTAGTGCTCATCTATGCACTTCCATGCAGGGTCTTGAGGATAGCAGGAGGCTGAGGGATGGAGACATGATCCTATGCATCGAAAATGGAGCAAGAGTTGCTGCAGTGGTGGTGGAAACATACCCTCTTCGATTACCATCTGGTTTAGACTTAGTTTTGAAAGACTGTTATTATGTGCCTGCAGCTAGCAGGAATTTGATTTCTGTTTCATGCTTAGCACTAGAAGGCTATGTGATTACCTTCTTTAAGGACCATTGTAACATTCTTTATGAAAGAAATAAAATTGCAAATGGTTTCCTTATTAATGATCTTTATCAGCTACATATTGATGTACCTGTTCTAACTATCGAGCAAAACATGAATGCCAAATGACCTAGGGATAGTCCAAACGATAGGTATCTATGGCACCTGAGATTAGGTCATATAGCAGAAGATAGGATCAACAAATTGGAGAAAAATGGGCTATTGAGTCCATTGACTTTCGAGTCATATCCAACTTGTGAATCTTGTCTTCAAGGCAAAATGACTAAACTCCCTTTTGTAGGACATGGGGAAAGGGCCACAGATCTCCTTGCCCTAGTACATACTGATGTGTGCGGCCCATTTGATGTGCCGGCTAGAGGCAATTTTGTCTACTTCATTACCTTTACCGATGATCTGTCTAGGTATGGGTATGTGTATCTTATGAGACATAAGTCTGAAGCTTTTGAAAAGTTCAAAGAATTCAGACATGAAGTAGAAAAATAAACTAGAAAACCCATTAAGGTTCTTCGATCAGATCGAGGAGGTGAATACCTTAGCCGAGAAATTTCCTAGACTATCTCAAGAAAAATGGCATAGTCTCTCAATGGACTCCACCAGGAACACCTCAACTCAATGGGGTTTCAGAATGGAGAAATCGGACTCTATTGGATATGGTTCGATCCATGATGAGCTTCACAGACCTTCCCTGATTTTCTTTGGGGACATTCATTGTTAACTTCAATTTATCTACTGAATAGGGTTTCCTCTAAAACCGTTCCTACCACACCGTATGAGATATGGCATGGTAAGAAACCAAGTCTGAGTCATCTCAGAATTTGGGGTTGTCCGGCTCATGTCAAAAGACAACAAGCGGACAAGTTAGAGTTTAGGTCCTTCAGAGCTCGATTCATAGGATATCCTAAAGAGTCATTAGGATACTATTTCTACATTCCAGAAGACCACAATGTGATTGTGAGTCGACATGCCATCTTTCTTGAAAAATAGTTTATTCAAGATAGCGGCATTGGAAAGCAGATTAAGCTTGATGAGAAAGTCTCACAAGTACAACGAGCTAAGGACCAATTGGAACCAAATCAGGTTGAGCCAATAAGAACACTACCTCCTCCACCTCGTAGATCGGAAAGAGTTTTCCGTCCCCTGAAAGATACTTAGGTATTATTTCAGAGGAAGTAGAGGAAATGTTCCTCGTAGGTAATGGTGCTCATGGTGATGATCCCAAAACCTACAATGAGGCGATATCAGATATCGACTCCGAGAAATGGCTAGAGGCAATGCAGTCAGAAATTGACTCGATGCACTCAAACCAAGTCTGGACCTTGGTAGATCCACCAGAAGGTATAGTACCTATTGGGTGTAAATGGATCTTCAAGAGAAAGATTGGTGCAGATGGAAATGTGGAGACATTCAAGGCTAGACTAGTGGCAAAAGGTTATAGTCAATGCGAAGGCATTGACTATCAGGATACCTTTTTCCCCAGTGGCTATGCTAAAATCCATCCGCACATTGCTTGCCGTTGCAGCCTATTTCGATTATGAAATATGGCAAATGGACGTGAAAACGGCATTCTTAAATGGATATCTTGAGGAAGATATCTATATGGAACAGCCGCTAGGTTTCACATCCAGTGATACTGATCACAAGGTTTGCAAGCTGCAAAGGTCCATATATGGACTTAAGCAAGCATCTCGGAGCTGGAACACTCGTTTCAATGATGTGATCAAAAATATTTTGGTTTCATCAAAAATGAAGAGGAACCATGTGTCTTCAAAAAGGTCAGTGGGAGCGCTGTTGTCTTCCTCGTATTGTACGTGGATGACATCCTCCTTATTGGGAATGATATTCCCATGATTGACACAGTCAAAATATGGTTGTCCAAGGAATTCTCCATGAAAGACCTAGGTGAAGCATCCTTTATTCTAGGAATTAAGGTCTATAGGGATAGACCGAATAGGATGCTAGGACTTTCACAGAAGATGTACATAGAGGAAAGTACTAAAGAGGTTTAGTATGGAAAACTCTAAGAGGGGATTAATACCCTTCAGACATGGTATTCATCTTTCCAAGAAGATGTGCCCTAGCACACCTGAGGAAATAGAATGCATGAGCAAGATCCCTTATGCTTCTGCAATAGGGAGCCTCATGTATGCCATGCTATGTACACGACCTGATATAGCCCATGCTGTGAGTGTCACAAGCAGATATCAGTCAAATCCAGGTGAAGAACACTGGACTTCTGTGAAATGTATCCTTAAGTACTTGAGAAGAACTAAGGATATGATGTTGGTCTTTGGTAACGGAGAACTCCAAGTCCAGGGATACACAGACTCGGATTTCATGTCCGATATAGATGATCGAAAGTCGACATCTGGGAGTCTGTTTGTGTGCAATGGTGGTGCTGTCAGCTGGAAGAGTTCCAAGCAAACCATGATAGCAGATTCCACCATGGAAGCAGAATATATCGCTGCATCAGAGGCTGCGAAGGAAGCATTCTGGTACAAGAAGTTTGCTGCAGAAATTGGAGTAATGCCATCAGATGCCATTCCTCTATACTGCGACAACAATGGCGCCATAGCCCTTGCTAAGGAGCCGAGGTCTCACCAGAAAATCCAAGCACATTGAGCGGCGATACCACCTCATCCGCGATTACCTCGAGAAGGGTTACGTCGAGGTCAAGAGAGTCAACTCCACAGATAATGTGGTAGACCCACTTACAAAGCCATTGGGCCAGCAAAGAAGATCGAAGCCCACCTTGAGAAGATGGAACTTAGACTTGTAGCCAATTGGCTTTAGGACAAGTGGGAGATTGTTAGATATATGTGCCCTAGAAGCCAGAATTGGCTGACACTTGTAATACACTTCTAGGGGCAAAATTATAATTTTGACTATCAATAAAATGGGTTATTTTCTATCACATATGTGTATTTAGTGTCTGTGATACATCCTTTGAGTTAATGGTAATGATAATTCATATTTTCAAGAGTTGAAAATTTAAGACATGAATAATCATTATTAACTCATAAAATGCTCCCGACCATAGGATCATCACGAGGATGGTGATTGATCCGGAAGGTTGGTGTACAATCGCTTCTCTTTAGTAGATGAGTCTTGAGTCTACGGTGTGGAGACACCGGAGCGAGAGTACAGGTACTCGTTAGAGAACGAGGGCACTGAGCGTGACCACCTCGAGTAGTCATTAGGAAGTCTACCTTCTCGTCAATGACTGACTCGATGCTGCAGTAGTGTGTCTGGTTCTTTGACCTAAGGTGCATCGGCAGTTCACCTTGAGGGTGTTATAGTTTGACTACACCATTACTCGATCTCCTAGCCATATGGAAATCCTGAGGTGTATGTTGGCTATAGCATGTTCATTGTAGGAACTGGATTGCATCAAGATGGAATCTATCTACCTCGGTGGTAGAGGAGCAGCCCTATGATGATCATGAGAATCAAGTCCAGAAGCCCATGGCCATGGCAGAGTGAAATAATAGAAAGAGTTTCTATTTAGATTTTCACATTGGACTTGAATCGAATGATTACATCATATGACAGAGACTAGGGTTTGACGAGTTCACCTTAACCCTAATCTGATCGGGGCTCAAGATAGAAGAACTTAATCACACAGGTAGCTGCACCAAGAGGTTCGCATTCAGCTCTGATGGGTTGCCACCATATACTGCTAGGTGTCACTGGTGGATTTTGGGAGCAATTAGAATGATTTAGATGATCGATCATTCTAGCTGTTCGAATCAGAAGAGTTCTGATCCATCGAAAGGAGTTTCGATGATGTCGATGATAGAGATCATGACATATCCCATTACCATACAGAACTGAACCTAACTGGGTCACACAAATAAGGGTTTGAATCTGGTGATCATCAATTGAACTGATCTAGTTCAATTGATCTGAATGAGATTCAATTAGGTTCAAGGAAAATCGTGCTAGCACTCGATTGAACCTAACGTTCTTCTTTTACTATCATAAATAAGTTGTCCTGACTGAGCCAAAGGAGTTTGTGCTCAATCAGAGGCCTTCATATGGTCTGACTGGAGGTTGTCCAAGTCAGAAAAGGTTGTCTTATTTTGTAAGACAATTACCTGCCATTTTTGGTCACCTGCCATTTCTCGTCCTTTGACTTTGGTCAAAAGTTGATCTTTGATTAGTCAAATGTTGACCATTGACACTTTAACTTCTATCCTTGTGTCATGCACCTATTGGAGAGCTGGTGGGGGCTTGTCCTCCTACCAGAAACTGGCAAGGAGGAGGGCGCATGCCACCCAGGAGTCCCTGTTGGATAGGGACTCCATCTACTTTTTGGATTCTAATTAGACTCCTCCTAAGATCCAACTTTGACTGGTCTTAGGCACCCTCTAAGGAGGAATCCAGGGGACTCTATTCTCACCTATCTGATTTAGATCTGATTTCACAAAGGGTTGTAATTGGTTCGGAAGAAGAGGAGTTGGATCACGCGTAGTCTATAAATAAGACCCTGCGCCCAACTTAATAAAGAAGCACATAAAAAATTCTCATGCCCCAAGGCTGCCTCTCTCCTCCTCCTCCATGCCAAGTCCATCTTCTCCCTCTCCTCTCTATGCCCAAAGTAGTTTGGGATCTAAGTTGGTGCAATCTAGATGAGAGAAAGGCGATAGAAAGCTAGAAGGCTGCGCTGCTGTAAAGGACAACTGCTGATCTTCAAAAGCTATTTTGAAGATCCTCGAAATCAGATTCAGATCTGATTTTTGGAGATGTGATAGAGAAGAAGACGATCTCCAGATCCAACCTGAGTAGATACTGATAGAGGTCAGGCACTTGCATGGCTAGATCCAGAACCTTCCGCTGCTTATAGGATCATGAACGGGTAATAGGATTACCCTACATCAAGATAAATTAAATATTATTTAATTTATCTATATTTTATTTTTATTATTAGAATAATAAAAATCAAATTTAAAATATTTTAGATTTAATTTGGATTAAAGAAAAAAAATTTTGAAATATATCTCTTGATCCGATCAGATCTGAGCGAACCTGGTCCATGAAATCAGGATTTTTCTTCACCAGGGCTGCTGGAGAGACTGCTAGGTAGAGGAACAATTCCTTCCTGGATTTAGGATTTGCCAATAATGGGGGTGAGCTGAGGTAGCTTTTAAGCTCCTCAAATGCTCGTTGGCACTCCACCATCCAGCAGAAGTTTTTTGGTTGCCTGAGAACTTGAAAGAAGGGCATACATCCACTCGGCTAATCTCGAGATGAAGCGACTTAGGGATGCCATTTTTCTAGTTAGGCGTTGAACTTCTTTGATTATTTTCAGAGCAATCATCTCCTGAATGGCTTGGATTTTCTTGGGATTCACTTTAATCCCGCACCTCGACACCATAAACCCTAGAAGCTTCTCAGAGGTCACGTCAAAGGTGCACTTGATCGGGTTGAGTTTCATCTTATGCTTCTTGAGTGCACTGAAGGTCTCTTCAAAGTCAATGAGGTGGTCTGTAGAAGCTCGACTTTTGACAAGCATGTCATCTACGTACACCTCCATGTTGCGGTCGATCTGCTTCTTGAAGACATTGTTGACTGGAGCTGGTATATTGCCTCTGTATTTTTGAGTCCAAAGGGCATAACCCTGTAATAATAAAGACCACAGTCAGTAACAAAAGCAGTTTTCTCCTCATCCTTCGATGCCATCCGTATCTGGTTATAACTAGAGAAGGCATCCATGAAGGTGAGGAGATCGTGGCTTGAGGTCGCATCTACTAGTTGATCGATCCTGGGTAGAGGGTAGCTGTTCTTTAAGCAGGCCTTGTTCAGCTTTTTGAAGTCTATACACATCCTCCACTTGCTGTTAGCTTTTTTGACGAGGATCATGTTTGAGACCCAGGTTGGATAGTTAACCTTTCGGATGAATTTGACTTTGAGGAGCTTGCTTACTTCTTCGACGATTACTTTCTACCTCTCTGGGGCATGGCTGCGCATCTTTTCTTTTATCGATCAATGCTTTGGATCAATGGCCAACTGATGTTCCATGACCTCGACATCAATTTCTGGCATATTTGCTGGGGCTCAAGTGAAGATGTCGGCGTTCTTCCTGAGGAAGGTAACGAGTTGCTTCTGAACCTCATCTCCTAAGTTGGTGCTGATCTGTACCGTGTGCTCCACATTTCCATCATTCAAGGGTATAGAGACGAGGTCCTCCATAGGCTCACCCCGCTCCTCGATGAGGTTGTCACGGACATCCAGCCCGTCGATAGGGTAAGGGTCGGACTGTTCTTTTTTATGCAGAGTGATTGAGTAGCAGTGCCTTGCCAGAACTTGATCCTGACCTCTCCGATCCCGTGACTTGTTGGGAACTTCACCTTCAAATAATAAGTTGATACCACTGCTCGAAGTGCATTTAGACCAGGTCGGCCGAGAATAGCATTATAGGCAGATGGAGTCCTTACGACTAAAAAATTGACCTATGCCTCAGCCAGTTTTGGGCATTGCCCTATAATTACGGTCAAGGTTATTATGCCCTCTACTGGTACGGCATCGCCAGTGAAGCCTATCAACGGGGAGTTCATAGGCCCTACGTGGTTATTAAGTAAGGATATTTTCGAGAAGGCACCATAAAACAATACGTTGGTCGAGCTTTCATTATCTACTAAAATATGGCATACATTGTAATCGACAAAGTTTAAGGAGATTACAACCACATCATTATGGGGGAACTGGACCCGCTGAGCATCTGCCTCAATGAAGGTTATGGGTTCTTCAGTTCTCTTCATTGATCCCTTGGATTCGCTGGCCTCTCCCTACTGAAGTCTCTCCGAGATCGTGTTGATGATGTTGAGAGGCGGTCAATCTCCCTATTGATCCTCTTCCCTTGGTGGCTCGAGCTACGGCAATGCTCTTGGTTGATCTTCACATCCTTCCGACCGTCACTGTAGGAATCGGCCTAACCTGCCTCGTCTGATGAGCTCCTCGATCTCATCCTGCAGTTGGATATACTCCTTAGTGTCATGACCATGATCACGATGATAAAGGTAGAACTTGTTAGGATTACGTTTGCTGGGGTGAGAGCGCATCCTTTCCAGCCTCGGCAGTTGCTCCCTGATTTTCATCAGTACTTGGGTTTTTGGAGCATTAAGGGGGGTGTAGTAATGAAATTTTCATTAGGGAGAACCTCACCGCACCTTTCTGTCCGAGCTTCCCTGCCTCCGAGCTCGGGAAGGAGTTCGGGCTCGCTTGCACTCAGAGGGAGTTTGGGAGCGCTGTCGAGCTTCACTTGGCTTTCCTTCTTCGATGGGCCTGCCTGGCTCGTCGATTCACCTCTTACCAAAGGCTTCATCATCCTTGGCCTTGAAGGCCTCTTCAGCTCGGGCATAATCTTCAGTCCAAGCTAGCATATCGACGAAGTCCATAGGATACTTCTTTTCCATGGAGAATAGTAAATCATTCTTCTAAAGGTTGCCCTTGAGCACGGCCATGGTGATGGATTGGTCCAGATTTTGGACCTCCAATGTAGAAGCATTAAATTGGATGACGTAAGTTTGGATGGATTCCCCCTTCTTCTGTTTGATGGTCATCAAAAAATCGAAACCTCGGCATGGATGTCGACTGCTGACGAAGTGAGCCATGAACTGATGGCTCACCTAATCAAAGAAAAAGATGGTACCCGGCTTAAGTACCAAATATCAATTCTAATGGCTCCCTTGAGGGTGGATGGAAAAGCCCGACACAAAATAGAATTTGGCACATCATGGAGCAACATCATTGTCCGAAAAGACTCCAAGTGGTCGACCAGATCGATGGTTCCATCGTAACTCTCAAATTGCGGAAGCTTGAAGTTCGGCGGGATGGATTCCTGCATGATCCCTTGAGAAAAAGGAGGGTCAGTGCAAATATCATTACCATATGAGGAGGGGGTGTGGCGGAGCTCTTCGATTCATCGACCCATTTCTAGGAGCCTTTGGTCTAGGAGATGTTCACGATCGTTGATCTTCAGAATTTTTTGGTGGAGCGGGCAGAATGTTTCCACCTTAGTCGAGTCATGGTCCGAGCAGGGACCCTCAACCTTTTGCTTCCCCTTTTCAGAGGTTAGAGGCTGAGCAGCCCAAGTCGGTCGTTCCAAGACCAGACCATGGGACTTTGGAGAATCCTGCTCTAGCCGAACTAGTGCTGGGGCCTGTCGATGTATGGCCTACATCATCTTCATGAGACCATGGACCTGCTGGACTAGTAGGTTGAATTGCTTTGCATCCACCATGACCATAGGTGGACCTTGAGTTATCGGGGCTAAAGTGGGGGTGGATTGGTCTGGATGGGATCTGGCTATAGTGGCCGTCGATCGTCGGGTTGAAGCCCTCCTAGGTGGCATTTTTTCTCGAGAAAGAACTCCAGAGAGGAAGAAGAAAGATTGTTGCTGAGCACTCCTTTAAGAATAAGGGAACCTCAAGAATAGAGGCCCTTCCTCTAGCACCAATTCTGTTGTCACAAAATCTGGTTGACGTCAGGACGAGCTAGAGTGGAGGAGGACGAGGTCGTCGTTGGTGACCTACAAAATAAAGTCCCGTCCGGAGTCGGTGGTGGTGGCTCCGGCAAAACCCTCTGACGATCAAGTCAGTTCTTCTGAGCAATAGAAATGGAGTGCTCGAAAAAGAGTTCAGCAGAGTTTTTAAGTAGAAAAGAAGAGCTTAGGAAAAATATATCTGAAGGATCCCCTTTTATACGCGGAGCTTGTAGTGGGATGATGGTGACAGCTGCGGCTACCTGATAGCAGACCGCTCGAGATCTGGCTGAGTCAGTCATGGAGGGAGGTGCCGTCTATAGCACTACCTACAGCAGATTGATGGTGATAGCCATCGCCGCCTGATCATGGGTTGCTGTCGCATATGACGGACTGATAGTGACGGCCATAGCCGTCTGACACTGAGCTGCCCGAGACCGTATAGAGGGGTGAAGAACTTTGACGTACATCGACTCCAGAGGAGTTTGGACTCCCGTTAGAAATCCAACTGAAGGAGAGATGCGGAAGGAGTTCGACTGAAGGAGAAATTTGAAGGGAGTTCGGCTCTCGTTGGAGTCCAACTGAAGGAGGAATCCGAAGGGAGTTCGGCTCCCATAGGAGTCCGATAGAAGAAGTGCGGAGGGAGTTTGGATCCTATAGGAGTTCGACTGAAGAAGAAATTCGAAAGGAGTTCGGCTTCCGTAGGAGTCCGACTGAAGAAAAAATTTGGAGCAAGTTCGGCTCCCATAGGAGTTCGACTGAAGGAGGAATCTAGAGGGAGTTTGGCTCCCATAGGAGTCCGACTGAAGGAGGAGTGTGGAGGAAGTTCGGATCCCATAGGAGTCCGACTGAAGGAGTGCGGAGGGAGTTTGGATCCCGTACGAGTTCGACAGGAATTCGATCATTGTGGGAGCTCGACTGGGGCTCAACCATTGGAGGAGTTCGACTACTGAATGGGTTCAGCTGTTGGAGAGAGAATTTTTGATTGAAACTCTTCCATGTTCACCAGCTGCATTAGGCCAAGCACTAGGCTGAACTTCGGTGGGAGCGGGGTTTATCCCCAACACCTATAAATTGAGCTCTAAAGGACCTAAAGTCTAACTTGTCCGCTTGTTGTCCTTTGACATGAGCTGGACAATCCTAAATTCTGAGATGACTCAGACTCGATTTTAGAAGAAACCCTATTCAGTAAGTATATTGCAGTTAACAGACTGTGTCCCCAAAAAAAATCAGCATGGTCTATGAAGCTCATCATGGATTGGACCATATCTAATAGGGTTCGATTCCTCCATTCCGAAACTTCATTGAGTTGAGGTGCTCTAGGTGGAGTCCATTAAGAGACTATGCCATTTTTCAACTAAGGTATTCACCTCCTCGATTTGATTGAAGAATCTTAATAGGTTTTTCAGTTTGCTTTTCTACTTCATGTCTGAATTTCTTAAACTTTTCAAAAGCTTCAGACTTGTGTCTCATAAGACACACATATCCATACCTAGATAAATCATCGGTAAAGGTTATGAAGTAGATAAAGTTGCCTCTAGCCGGCACATCAAATGGGCCACACACATCAATATGTACTAGGGAAAGAAGATCCATGGCCCTTTCCCCATGTCCCATAAAAGGGAGCTTAGTTATTTTGCCATGAAGACAAGATCACAAATTGGATATGACTCGAAAGTCAACGAACTCAATAGCTCAGTTTTCTCCAATTTATTAACCCAATCTTCTGCTATATGACCTAGTCTTAGGTACCATAGATACCTATCGTTTGGACTATCTTTAGGTCATTTTATGGAATTCACATTTTGCTCGATATTAAAAATAGATATATCAATATGTAATTGATAAAGACCATTAATAAGAAAACCACTTGTAATTTTATTTCTTTCATAAAGAATGTTACAATAGTCCTTAAGAAAACTAATTACATAGCCTTTTAGTGCTAGGCATGAAACAGAAATCAAATTCCTGCTTGTTGCAGGCACATAATAACAATCTTTTAATACTAAGTCTAAATCAGATGGTAGTTGAAGAGGGCATGTTCCTACAGCCACAGTAGCAACTCTTGTTCCATTTTCGATGCATAGGATATCTCACCATCCCTAATCCTCTTGCTATCCTCAAGATCCTGCATGGAAGTGCACAAATGAGTACTAGAACCAGAGCCAAGTACTCAGCTGGATGCAGAAGAAATCGTAAGGTTAGACTCAATAACAAGCATACCTCTAGAAGGACCTGCCTCCTTCTAATTCTTCAGGATGGCTTGGTTAGTAGGACAGTTCTGCTTTCAGTGGCCATCAGTGTTGCAATGAAAATACTTTTCTTTGTTAGCGGCCTTCTTCTTCAGCTCTATCTTTTTCTTCTTTCCTCCCTCCACCTTCTGCTTTTTCATAGACTTCTTCTTTCCAAAAGACTTTCTCTTGGAAGAAGTCTTTTCCATAGCAAATGCTGAGCCTTTGGAACCTTTCATAGAAAGCTCAGCAGTAACCAGCATGTTCATAAACTCCGCCAAAGAATTTTGAAGTTTATGCATATGGTAGTTCATGATGAACTGTCCATATGCATCAATCAAAGATTATAGAATTATATCATTCTACAGATCCAGATCTAATTTCACCCGAGCTTCTCAAGCTCTTCCAAATTCTTGATCATCATCAGACAATGATCTTGGACAGACTACCCATCATGCATTTTAGCCTTGAGTAGTCATTTAGTGACTTGATACTTGGCTGCGCGACTCTGTTCACCAAACATCTCTTGTAGGTGAGCCAATGTTTGGCAGACAGTCCTGATATCTTCATGTTGGCGCTGAAGCTCATCAGACATCGAGCCCAACATGTAGTATCTGGCCTTGTTATCTTCATCCATCCACTTGTCAAGAGATGCTCTCTATTCAGCAAATGGACGAGCTGGTAAGGTGGGAGGGTCCTGGTCCATCTATGGGTGTTCAAGATACGTGCTAGTGGGTTGGACGCAGATATTTTTTTGTAGAGAGTCAAAGTTTTTAGTTAGATATTGTAATTAAGACTTGACCAATTTGTTTAGAAGTTTTATTTTTAAATAAATTAGCTCCCACTATTTTCTCAAATCCCTACACTCCCTTTGTAGAGATGCGAAAATCTTTACGATTAATGATTCTAGTGGATGGTGCGGTCACACTAACTGACTCATCACCTCACCTAACAGTTATTGATGATGGGTTAGTCAATGAGTGAACAACTCTTGTTCAATGATTCTCTAATCATGGTGCACCCAAACTTGGTCTCTAATTCATGAATCTCACCGTGCCCGAAATATTAATGCACTCCTTATTAAGTCAGACCTACCATTTGCATAGATTGGATTTCTAATTGAGTCTCTCACCGTATTCAGAATATTGAGTCCAATCCATCCTCCAGTCCATAGCATCCAATGCCTGATAGATATGGTTGCATCTTTTCGGTGC
Organism: Cocos nucifera; assembly: GCA_006176705.1. NCBI lineage: Eukaryota > Viridiplantae > Streptophyta > Magnoliopsida > Arecales > Arecaceae > Cocos > Cocos nucifera. The sequence goes on from QRFJ01003917.1 coordinate 49,080, forward strand.
AATTGAACCACTATAAGCAGTCGAGAACAATCAAACCTGGGAAGGACCCACACATCTACAATGATGGAAGACCTTAGACTTAATCTTTTCATAAGGAGATTTGATTTAGATCTCATTAAACTAGGCTTGACATAGTTATAACCATTATGCTAATCTAGTTGCATGGATTAGCTCAGATTATTGACTACCTCAGATCAGGACTGAGCTAACAAATATGGCCAGGTAAGTGAGACCGGTGGAAGGGATATGCCATTTACTCGATAAGAATGCATTCGAGTTGAGTAGCTCCCAATTAAAAATTAGTCGATCGTATCTGCCAAACTTACCTTAGACACCAAATTGTTGAGCCAGAATCAATCAGGTTAGCCTACAATCCAAACTCTAACCACTGAGCCTAATTAGGTCTTAACTTGATCAATCACTCACGTGACTCGATCTTGACCCAAACTTCATCCTATTAGGCTGGTCAATTTAAGCACTCTTGATCCCATCTAACCAACTCTTGATTCATTTTAATCAACCGCTTAGACCTAATTGAGCTACCTAAGTCCGAACCTAATTTTATGAATATATCTTAGATCTTAAATTCTCAATTTTAGATCTAACATATTTCATAATCTTAATTCTTAATTAAATTTAGGATTCACAAATAAAATATATAAATAAAATTCTAAAATTTCAGGATCTAGGATTTTACAGAAAATAAGTTCTTAATTTTTTATTAAGGATGAACGCGCATCACCCCTACACATCACAAGAACATCCCATCGAATGGAAGAAGAGGGAAGTTAAACCCCACATTATTTTTATGACTGGATGGCCAAGGAGAATGCCTTAATCAAAAATATAAAAAACTACAAAACTAGTTAGATCTACATCATATATCTTATATATAAAAAAATGATCTAATTATAAACATATTTTATATACATCTCATGTATCATATCATGCATATTTTTAGATCTAAATTATCTCATAATTCATCTAAAAAATTAAATTTAAATTGATCCAATCAAAATAAATTCTATTCTAGATAATTATGTAGAACTATTCTACAACTAATCTAAACATGCATGCATCATATCTCATATGAACCAAAAATTAAATAATTTTATTTTTTATTTTTTAGATCTTATTATAATATTTATAATATTAAAAAATAGTAAATAAATTAATCTAAAATTATAACTTAATCAAATTAAATTATGATCATGCAAGACTATACATAGAATAATTCTATTCTACAACTAGTCATGCATCTTATAGGACTTAGATCTAAATTATTTAATTTTAATTCTTTTAATTTTAGATCTAATCACACATCATGTAATATCTAAAATTACCTAATTATTAGATCAAAATAAATTTAAATCAGATCTAAATAATTTATAAGAACCTAGCCCTGATACCAGTTGAAGGAAAAATCTAGTTTTTTGAGTCAGGTTCATTCAGATCTGATTGGATCAAGAGAGATATTTTAAAAATTTTTTATTTTAAATTTAGATCAAATCTAAGACATTTTAAATTTAATTTTATAAATCTAATAAAATAAATTAAAAATAAATTAAATTAAATTTAATTTTATACCTTGTTGTTGGGTAATTAGATTACCCTATGATGATCCTACTGATTGCCTGAGGTTCTGGATCTAGCCATGCAAGTGCCTAGCCTCTACCGATATCCACTCAAGCTAGATCTAGAGATCTTCTTCTTCTTTATCACTTCTCCAAATATCAGATCTGGATCTGATTTGGAGGATCTTCAAAACTCCTTTTGAAGATCGGGTATCGTCTCTTGCAGTAGTGCTGCCTTCTTCTTTTCTCGTCACCTTTCTCTTGGCTGGATTGCACCAAACTGGAGCCCAAATCTCCTTGGGCGTAGAGAGGAGAGAGGGGACCTAAAGATGGCATGGAGGAGGGAGAGGGGTAGCCTTATGGCATGGGCAAAGATCTAAGCTCTTTGAAACTAGGCGCAGATAGGGTTTATATAGACCCTACTGCGCCATGCAGTGCCACATCATCCCGACCAATCACATCGCTTCATGCAATCAGATCTAAATCTAATTGGTGGGATGACATCACCTGATCCAATCAGATAAGAGCCTCTCTAAATCATCCTTAGATGGCACCTAAGTTTGGTCAAAGTTTAATTTTTGGCGCCACCTAGGTAGAAACCCCGAAGTAACTAAAGTCCCATCTGTATGGAACTCCAGGCGCCTCTATCCATGGGCACACGCCTCCCTAGGCATGTACCCCTGATCCACCTACTTTTTAGTAGATTGAATGGTCCAAAATTAATCTCCTATGGATGCATGACACATGGGCAGATGTCTAATTGTCAAAGGTCAACATTTGACCAAAGTCAAAAGACAAGAATTAGTAGGTGATGGAAAATAGCAAGTATTGTCTCAAATTTATCTCATAAATTAAGATAACCCTTTTCTGACTTAGACAAGTTCCAATCAGACCAAGTAAAGATACCTGAGTGAGCACAAACATATTTGGCTCATTCGAGACAACTTAAAATGATAATTGAAGGAGAACATTAGGCTCAATCATATGCTAGCATAATTTTCTTGAACCTAATTGAATTTTATTCAAATCAGTTGAATTGGATTAGTCCAATTGATGATATCCAGAGTCAAACCCTTATTTATGTGACCTAGTTAGGTTTAGTTCTATATGGTAATGAGATATGTTGCGATCTCTATCATTGACATCACCAAAACACCTTTCGATGGATCAAAACTTTTTTGATTCAGACAACTAGAATGATCGATCATCCAAATCATTCTAATTGCTCTCCAAATCTACTAGTGACATCTAGCAGTATATGGTGGCAACCCATTAGAATTGAAAATGAATCTTTCGATGCAGTTACATGTGTGATTAAGTTCTTCTATCTTGAGCCCCGATCAGATTAGGGTTAAGGTGAACTCGTCAAATCCTAATTTCTGTCATATGATTTAATCATTTGATTCAAGTCCGATGTGAAAACCTTAATAGAAACTCTTTCTATTATTTCATTCTACCATGGCCATGGGCTTATGGACTTGATTCTCATGATCATCATAGGGCTGCTCCTCATCTACCAAGGTAGATAGATTTTCTCTTGGTGCGATCCAATTCCTATAATGAACATGCTATAGCCAACATACACCTTAGGGTTTCGAATGGCTAGGAGATCGAGTCATGGTGTAGTCAAACTATAATACCATCAAGGTGAACTGCTGATGCACCTCAGGTTAAAGAACTAGATACACCATTGCAGCTTCGAGCCAGTCATTGATGAGAAGGTAGACTTTCTTATGACTGCTCGAGATGGTCATGCTTAGTGCCCTCGTTCTCTAACGAGTACTTGTACACTCACTCTGGTGTCTCTACTTCGTAGATTCAAGACTCATCTACTTATAAAGAAGTGATTGTACACCAACCTTCTGGATCAATCACCATTCTCATGATGATCCTACGGTCTAGAGCATTTTTTGAGTTAATAATGAAAATTCATGTTTTGAATTTTCAACTCTTGAAAATAAGAATTATCATTACCATTAACTCAAGGGATGTATCACAAACACTAAATACACATTGTAATAGAAAATAACCCATTTTATTATTCATAGTTAAAATTTTAATTTTGTCCTTAGAAGTGTATAATAAGTGTCAGCCAATTCTGGCTTCTAGGGCACACATATCTAACAAGTTCATGGCTCACTTTGTCAGCAACCAATGTTAGAGACGAGATTCAGACTCCCTTATCCATATCAAGTAGAAAGAAGGAGAGTCTATCGGAGCTTACATCAGCCGCTTCAACATAGCTGCTCTTGAGGTTCAAAATTTGGATCAATCTATTACCATGGCCACATTGAAGGACGATCTTCAGAAGAATAATCTTCTCTTCTCCTTAGAGAAGAAGTACCTCTAGGACTTCTCTATCATACTAGCTCCGGCTGAGTGATACGCTCGAGTTGAAGAAGCTTTTAAACTTAAAGATGAAGAAGCAAAGGAAGAATGATAGATAGGGGAACCAAGTAAGCCCACAGTTGAAGAAAAGCCGAGTGAAGCTCGACTGTACTTCAGAACCCCTTCAGAGTGCAGATGAGCCCGAACTCCATCTTGAGATCATCGATTGAGAAGCCCAAATTGGAGGGTGTGGCGGAACTTTCCTCCTAGAAGATTCCAAAACTACTCTTCCCTCAACGCGCTGAAAATACAAGTGCTAATAAAAATCAAAGAGCAACTATCGAGATTGGAGAAGTTGCGGTCTTACCCCTAGCAAGTGTAATCCCAACAAGTACTATCTTTACCATTATGACCACGGTCATGATACTGAAGAATGCATCCAGCCTCAAAACAAGATCAAGGAGCTCATCAGATGAGGTTGGCTAGACTATTTTCTATGACATCACCTGGAAAGGAGGAAAGAATGATTAAGGGCACTGCCGCAACCTGAGCAATCTTAGGGGGATGAACTACAATCAGATCGACCTCCACTCGGGATTATCAATACTATTGCTAGGGGACATCGATAGAGGGAGGCTAGCGGATCAGCAAAGTTGGCAAAAAGGTAGAGAACTGAAGAACTCATCACTTTTACTAAAGAAGATGCACAAGGGATTCAATTTCTGCATAATGACATGGTTGTAGTTACTTTGAATATTGCTGATTATGATGTACACCATATTTTGATTGATAATGAAAGCTCTACGAATATTTTATTTTATGATGCTTTCTCCAAAATGTCTATATCTGATAGTGGAATGAGACCAATCTGCCCTCCATTAGTGGGGTTCTCCGATGATGCTATATTGGTCAAAGGAATAATTACTCTACCAGTAGTGGCAAGTCGCTACCCAAAGCAATCCAAGGTCCAAATTGATTTTCTGATGGTAAAGGCTCCCTTCGCCTATAATGCAATTCTTGGCCAACTTGGTTTGAATGCGCTTTGGGCTATTATTTTAACTTACTATTTGAAGATGAAGTTCTCGATAAAATATGAGATAAAAAAAGTCAGAGGAGATCAAGCTTTGGCATGGCACTATTACACCATTATCTTATAGGAAAGAAAATCGCCAGATCTTTGTTCGATGGATGGATTGGATGCCTATGATGATTTGACTGAAGAGCGGGAAGAACCTATTGGGAATCTCATTGCAGTCTTTTTAAATGATGGAAATGAAGATTATACTATTCAAATTAGCTCCAACCTGAGAGAAGAAGTCAGAAAGTAGCTCGTCGCCTTTTTATGGAGGAATGCCGATGTCTTTGCCTAGGTACCTATAGATAGGCCTGGGATTGATGCTAAAATAATGGAACATCATTTGGCTATCAATCTCAAGTGCCAACCTATGAAGTAAAAGAAGCGCAGCTTCGGACCAGAGTGGCAGAAGGCTATCATGGATAAAGTCGATAAGCTTCTCAAGGCCAAATTCATCCAAAAGGTATCCTACCCAGACTGAATTGCAAACATCATCCTCATCAAGAAAGCAAAAGGCAAGTGGAGGATATAGATAGACTTCATAGATTTGAATAAGACCTGTGCAAAGGATAGCTATCCCATATCCAGAATTGATCAACTAGTGGATGCAACCTTGGGCTATGAGCTTCTTACTTTCATGGATGTCTTCTCCGATTATAACTAAATTTGGATGGCATTAAAAGATGGGGAGAAAACTACTTTTATTACTGGCTATGATCTTTATTGTTATAGAGTTTTATTCTTTGGACTCAAAAATATGAAGGAAAATCCTGATTTTCTGGATCAGGTTCGTTCAGATCTGATCAGATCAAGAGATATATTTTAAAATTTTTTCTCTTTAATCTAGATCAGATCTGAGATGTTTCAAATCTGATTCTTATTATTTTAATAATTAAAATAAAATTAAATAAATTAAATCAAATTTAATTTACCTTGAAGTGGGTAATCCTATTATCCGATGATGATCCTGTGAGCAGCGAAAGGTTCTAATCTAGCCACGCAAGCGCCTGGCCTCTACCAGTATCCACTCAAGCTGGATCTAGAGATCCTCTTATTCTCTATCATATCTCCAAAAATTAGATCTGAATCTGATCTGGAGAATCTTCAATACTCCTTTTGAAGATCAGCAGTTGTCCTTTGCAGCAGTGCAGCCTTCTAGGTTTCAGTCGCCTTTCTCTTGTCTAGATTGCACCAACCAAGGTCCAAAACACTTTTGGATGTGGAGAGGAGAGGGAGAAGGTGGGTTTGGCATGGAGGAAGAGGGGAGAGGCAGCCTTGGGGCATGGGATTTCAATTTTCCAATCTTATTAGATGCTTTCTTGAGTTGGGCGCAGGGTCTTATTTATAGACTATCTGTGATCCAACTCCTCTTCTTTCCAACCAATCACAACTCTTTATGAAATTAGATCTAAATCTGATTGGTGGGAATAGAGTCCCCTAGATTTCTCCTTAGAGGGTGCCTAAGATCAGTCAAAGTTGGTTCTTAGGAGAACTCTAATCGAAATCCAAAAAGGAGATGGAGTCCCTGTCCAACAGGGACTCCTTGGCGCCTCCAACTTGGGCACACGCCAAGGGTGGCGTGCGCCCTCCTCCTTGCCAGGTTCTGGTAGGGGGACAGGCCCCCACCAGCTCTCCAATAGGTGCATGACACATGGATCAAAAGTCAAAGTGTCAATGGTCAACATTTGACCAGTCAAAGGTAGACTTTTGACCAAAGTCAAAGAACGAGAAATGGCAGGTGACCAAAAATGGCAGGTAATGTCTTACAAAATAAGACAACCTTTTCTGACTTGGACAACCTCCAGTCAGACCATATGAAGGCCTCTGATTGAGCACAAACTCCTTTGGCTCAGTCAGGACAACTTATTTATGATAGTAAAAGAAGAACGTTAGGTTCAATCGAGTGCTAGCACGATTTTCTTGAACCTAATTGAATCTCATTCAGATCAATTGAACTGGATCAGTTCAATTGATGATCACCAGATTCAAACCCTTATTTGTGTGACCCAGTTAGGTTCAGTTCTGTATGGTAATGGGATATGTCATGATCTCTATCATCGACATCATCGAAACTCCTTTCGATGGATCAGAACTCTTCTGATTCGAACAGCTAGAATGATCGATCATCTAAATCATTCTAATTGCTCCCAAAATCCACCAGTGACACCTAGCAGTATATGGTGGCAACCCATCAGAGCTGAATGCGAACCTCTTGGTGCAGCTACCTGTGTGATTAAGTTCTTCTATCTTGAGCTCCGATCAGATTAGGGTTAAGGTGAACTCGTCAAACCCTAGTCTCTGTCATATGATGTAATCATTCGATTCAAGTCCGATGTGAAAAACTAAATAGAAACTCTTTCTATTATTTCACTCTGCCATGGCCATGGACTTCTGGACTTGATTCTCATGATCATCATAGGGCTGCTCCTCTACCACCGAGGTAGATAGATTCCATCTTGATGCTATCCAGTTCCTACAATGAACATGCAATAGCCAACATACACCTCAGGGTTTCGAATGGCTAGGAGATCGAGTAATGGTGTAGTCAAACTATAACACCCTCAAGGTGAACTACCGATGCATCTCAGGTCAAAGAACCAGACACACTACTGCAGCATCGAGTCAGTCATTGATGAGAAGGTAGACTCCCTAATGACTACTCGAGGTGGTCACGCTCAGTGCCCTCGTTCTCTAACGAGTACCTGTACTCTCGCTCCGATGTCTCCACACCATAGACTCAAGACTCATCTACTAAAGAGAAGCGATTGTACACCAACCTTTTGGATCAATCACCATCCTCATGATGATCCTATGGTCGGGAGCATTTTATGAGTTAATAATGATTATTCATGTCTTAAATTTTCAACTCTTGAAAATATGAATTATCATTACCATTAACTCAAAGGATGTATCATAGACACTAAATATACATATGTGATAGAAAATAACCCATTTTATTGATATGAGTCAAAATTATAATTTTACCCCTAGAAGTGTATTACAAGTGTCAGCCAATTCTGGCTTCTAGGGCACATATATCTAATAATCTCCCACTTGTTCTAAAGTCAATTAGCTACAAGTCTAAGTCCCATCTTCTCAAAGTGGGTTTCGATCTTCTGTTGGTCTAACAACTTTGTAAGCGGGTCTGCCACATTATCTATGGAGTCAACTCTCTTGACCTCGACGTAACTCTTCCCGAGGTAATCATAGATGAGGTGGTATCACTGCTCAATGTGCTTGGATTTCTGGTGAGACCTCGGCTCCTTAGCAAGGGCTATGGCGCCATTGTTGTCACAGTATAGAGGAATGGCATCTAATGGCATTACTCCAATTTCTGCAGCAAACTTCTTGTACTAGAATGCTTCCTTCACAGCCTCTGATGCAGTGATATATTCTGCTTCCATGGTGGAATCTACTATCATGGTTTGCTTGGAGCTCTTCCAGCTGATAGCGCCACCATTGCACACAGACAGACTCCCAGATGTCGACTTTTGATCATCTATATCAAACATGAAATCTAAGTTTGTGTATCCTTGGACTTGGAGTTCTCCATTACCAAAGACCAACAACATATCCTTAGTTCTTCTCAAGTACTTAAGGATACATTTCACAGAAGTCCAGTGTTCTTCACCTGAATTTGACTGATATCTACTTATGACACTCATAGCATGGGCTATATCAGGTCATGTATATAGCATGGCAAACATGAGACTCCCTATTGCAGAAGCATAAGGGATCTTGCTCATGCATTCTATTTCCTCAGGTGTGCTAGAGCACATCTTCTTGGAAAGATGAATACCATGTCTGAAGGGTATTAATCCCCTCTTAGAGTTTTCCATACTAAACCTCTTTAGTACTTCCTCTGTGTACATCTTCTATGAAAGTCCTAGCATCCTATTCGGTCTATCCCTATAGACCTTAATTCCAA
>QRFJ01003917.1:58009-190274 GCA_006176705.1 Cocos nucifera
CCGATGCTTTCTTGAGTTGGGCGCAGGTCTTATTTATAGACTGTGTGATCCAACTTCTTTTCTTCCAACCAATCACAACTCTTGAAATAATCTAAATTTGATTGGTGGAATAGAGTCCCCTGATTTCTCCTTAGAGGGTGCCTAAGACAGTCAAAGTTGGTTCTTAAGAGAACTCTAATCAATCCAAAAAGGAGATGGAGTCCTATCCAAAGGGACCTTGGGCCTCCACTTTGGCACATGCCAAGGGTGGTGCGCCCTCCTCTTGCAGGTTCTGTAGGGGGACAGGCCCCCACAGCTCTCCAAAAGGTGCATGACACATGGATAAAGTTAAGTGTCAATGGTCAAATTTGACCAGTCAAAGGTCAACTTTTGACCAAAGTCAAAGAACGAGAAATGCAGGTGACCAAAAATGAGGTAATGTCTTACAAAATAAGACAACTTTTCTAACTTAGACAATCTCAGTCAGACAAAGTGAAGGCCATTGATCAGCACAAAACTCCTTTGGCTCAGTAGAAACTATTTATGATAGTAAAGAAAGAACGTTAGTTCAATCGAGTGCTAGCATGATTTCCTTGAACCTAATTGAATTCATTTAGATCAATTAACTGGATCAGTTCAATTGATGATCACCAGATTCAAACCCTTATTTTTGTGACCCAGTTAGATTCAGTTTGTATGGTAATGGGATATGTCATGATCTCTATTCACCACATCATCAAAACTCTTTCGATGGATAGAACACTTCTATTCAACAGCTAGAATGATCGTCATCTAAATCATTCTAATTGCTCCCAAAATCTACAGTGACACCTAGCAGTATATGTGGCAACCCATAGAAGCTAATGGAACCTCTTGGTGCAGCTACCTTGTGATTAAGTTCTTCTATCTTGAGCCCCGATCAGTTTAGGGTTAAGGTGAACTCGTCAAACCCTAGTCTCTGTCATATGATGTAATCATTTGATTCAAGTCCGATGTGAAAAACTAAATAGAAACTCTTTCTATTATTTCACTCTACCATGGCTATGGACTTCTGGACTTGATTCTCATGATCATCATAGGGCTGCTCCTCTACCATCGAGGTAGATAGATTCCATCTTGATGCTATCCAGTTCCTACAATGAACATACTATAGCCAACATACACCTCAGGGTTCTGAATGGCTAGGAGATCGAGTAATGGTCACGCTCAGTGCCCTCATTCTCTAACGAGTATCTATACTCTCGCTCTGATGTCTCCACACCATAGACTCAAGACTCATCTACTAAAGAGAAGCGATTGTACATCGACCTTACAGATCAATCATCATTTTCATGATGATCCTATGGTCGGGAGCATTTTATGAGTTAATAATGATTATTCATGTCTTAAATTTTTAACTCTTGAAAATATGAATTATCATTACCATTAACTCAAAGGATGTATCACAGACACTAAATACACATATGTGATAGAAAATAACCCATTTTATTGATATTAGTCAAAATTATAATTTTTTTCCTAGAAGTGTATTACAAGTGTCAGCCAATTTTGGCTTCTAGGTTACATATATCTAACAAAATGTAGGTGCGACCTTCCAACATTTGGTGAATAAAATCTTTAAGGAGTAGATCAGCCACAACATGGAGGTCTATATGGATGCCATGCTCGTCAAGAGTCAATCTTTAACAAATTATATTGCTAATCTGGAAGAGACCTTCAACACTTTTCAAATGTACAAGATGAAATTGAATCCAACCAAATACGCTTTTGGAGTGACCTTAGAGAAGTTCCTGGAATTCATGGTGTTGAGACATGGCATCAAAGCAAATCCAAAGAAGATCTGAGCCATCTAGGCAATGTCTGTCCCAAAACCAATAAAAGAAGTCCAACGCTTGATGGAAAAGGTTGCAGCTTTGAATCACTTCGTTTGGAGGTCGGTGGAATATTGCATGCCCTTCTTCCAAGTTCTCAAGCAGTCGAAAAACTTTTGCTAGACTCCTGAATGCCAATAAGCATTTAAAAATTGAAGAACTACCTTCGCCTACCTCCCCTCCTCGCCAAGCCCAAGCCTGGGGAGGAATTGTTCTTGTACTTGGCAGTCTCTCCTATGACCATTGGAGCAGTCCTAATCAGAGAAGAGATTAAAGTGCAAAGGCCAATCTACTATATAAGCTGAGTTTTAAGGAATGCAGAAATCAAGTATACTAAATTGGAAAAACTGACTTATGCTCTATTGATTGCAGCCAAAAAGCTCTGATCCTACTTTTAGAGGCACACACTATGACACTTATCACTGATCAATCCATCAAAGTAGTTCTCCATTGGCTAGATACCTCTGAAAGAATAGCAAAGTGGGCAATCGAGCTCACCAAGTTTGACATTAATTTTCAATCTTGGCCATCTATTAAAGCTTGGATATTGACTGACTTTATAGTAGAATGCACCATCTTGGATCCAATCAAACCTGAGCAGTAAGAAGTTTATACTTCTAGTTTGTAGCCAAACTCTCCTAAAGAAAGAACAGATCTTCTTGAAGACTTTTGGGTCCTATATATTGATGGTTCATCCAATGCTTTTAGGGCAGGCGAAGGTTTGATTTTAATCAATTCGAAAAAATTATTGCTGAATATGCACTGTGCTTTGAGTTTTTCGCAATAAATAATGGAGCAGAATATGAAGTCTTGATTGCTGGATTGAGAATAGCTAAAGAATTAGAAGTAGATCATGTGAAAGTCTATAATAATTCTCAATTGATGTTGGGGCAAATTAATGGAAATTATGAAGCTTGAGAGGAAAGCATGAAGATGTACTTGGAAAAAGTTAGAAGTTTGATCTCAACCTTTTGTAGCTTTGACATTTAGCAGATTCCAAGAGCAAAAAATACTAGGGCTGATCTTCTATCCAAACTGGCTACCTTGGCTCCGAAGGAATTGCCAAAGGAAGTTTTCTTCGAAGTCCTACAACACCCAAGTTTGGAGGAATCCCAAATAGTAATGCAGATCGACTATGAGCCCAGTTGAATTAATCTGTTAGTTTTATATCTTAAAGATGGTGTTCTCCCTAGAGATCCTAAAGAAGCCCAAAAATTGGAAAATCAAGCCTTCAGTTACAATCTATATGAAGATAAGCTATACAAGAGGTTCTGCTTTTTGCCACTTCTCAAATACCTCCGACCATCTTAAGTTAATTATGCCCTAAGGAAAGTTTATGAAGGTGTATATAGAAATCACCTTGGGGCTAGATCATTGTCTTATAAACTGCTCCATCAAGGATACTACTAGGGAACCATGCAGCAAGATGCAGCTAACTATGTAAAAAAATATGATTGATACCAAAGAAATGCTAATGTTCATAGGCAATCGACTTCCCAACTCACACCCTTAAGTGCCCCATGGCCATTTGCATAGTAAAGAATGGATATACTTGGGCCATTTCTCATAGCATCTGAATAGAGAAAGTTTCTTTTAGTAGCAGTGGATTATTTTACCATGTGGGTTAAGGCCGAACCTCTAGCCAAAATTACTGAAGCCAAGGTACTGGTCTTCCTCTAGAAGTCTATCATATGCAGATTCAACCTACCTCGGGTTTTAATCATTGATAACGGGCGTCAGTTCGTGAGGGCTAAGATTGCTAAATTCTATGAGGATTTGAATATTTCACATCACTTTACATTTATAGCCCACCCTCAGGCAAATGGTAAAGCCAAAGTAACTAATAGGACTCTGCTATAAGGAATAAAAGCAAGGCTTAAATGAACAAAGGGGATATGAGAAGACGAACTCTATCATGTACTCTGGGCTTATAGAACCATCCAAAGATTGCCAACTGGGAAAACTCCATTTACTTTGGCTTTTGAGACTGAGGCAGTTATACCAATTGAGCTTGAACTTTTCTCAGTGCGAGTTAAAGGCTTCAATGAATAGAATAACTCACAAGATCTCTGGGCAAATCTCGATCTACTAGAAGAAAAATGGAAAAGGATCCACATTCGAATGGTAGCCTATAGGTAGAAAGTGGCTCGATATTATAATTCTAAAATCAGAGGCAAAACATTCAAAGTTGGGGATTTGGTGTTACGACGAGCAGACATCTCATAGCCACAATATCTAGAAAAGCTCGCTCCAAATTGAAAAGGCCCCTATGAGGTCATAAAAATCGTTCGACCTAAAACTTATTACTTGAAGGAGCTTGAGGGGCTACACTCCTGCGATCCTAAAACTCAAAAAATTTATGAATGTTTTATCAATAATCTCATTTCAATAAATTTTTTTTACTTTAACATCCTTGTCTTTGGTGCAAAATTATGTGATGGCAAAAAATTACATAATCGAATCTCATTCTTAAATGAAGTAGAAGGCCTCCTGTTGATCCCAAGAATTGATTTTGATAAGTAACAAAATGTTTGAGTATATGTTTGGACTAATGAATTGGTTGAGATTATGTTTCAGGATGCATTATAGAGTATCAAATGAAACATCCCTAAAAGTGCATTTGAGAATCTATTAGGAGAAGTTGGAGGCTTTTGAAGTATGAAACACACCTAAAGGAAGGCTTAAAGAAGGTATTTCAAGACCAAAATTGAAGAGAAATTTAATTGGATAAATTAAAATATTTCAGAATTGAAGCCCTCAAGTCGACCCCTGAAGATGGCTATTCAGCTCGAGCTGAAATAGAAGGAAAAAAAAGTTTGGCATGCAAGAGTTTCAACCAGCATGCTCTCGAGTCGACTCGAGTGAATAGTGGCAGAAAAATAATTTTTCAAAGTAGAAAATATACCGGCTTGAGTAGAGAGAAAAGTTGACTCAAGTTCCTTGAGTCAAAATCTTAGGAAAATACAGAGTATGATTTTTGAGATAAAGTTCAGGGTGGCCTCGAGTAGAGGGTCGAGTCGACTCGAGTTTCTTGTGTCAAGGTCTTAGAAAAATATAGAGAGTATAATTTTTGCGATAGGATCGTCGAGTCGACTCGTCAGTTTCCTCGAGTCGACTTGAGCTCCAATAGCTAGTTTTCTATAGAATGTTCAGAACTGTGCAGATTGCTCTCAAATGGCCAGTTTTAGTTTCTTGATGGTCAAAAACCTTCCTCTAGGCTACCAAACGTTGAAAAAAAGCTACAAAATATTTGGATGAAGGGACTTGACAAATCAATCATGGAGCAGAATAAAAAGTGAAGTGACAAAATCCAAATAGCATTAAAGAAAAAGAGAGATTCTTCTCCCAACTCTAAGAAACATCTAATAAAGAGATTTCTTTCAGCAAGAAGACAAGCTCATCTATTCAAAAGCCTTCATCAAAGATGATTCTGAAGAGAAATCCTGATTTTTCAGGGTCAGATTCATTTAGATCTGATTGGATCGAGAGGCATATTTCAAAAATCACCTCTTAGATCCTAATCAGATCTGACATTTTTTAGATCTGATTTTATGATCTGATAAATAAGAAAATAAAACTAAATTAATTTTGAATTAATTTTACCTTGATTCTGGGTAATCTGATTACCCATTGATGATTCAGCCGAAGCCCTGAGGTTCTGGATCTAGCCATGCAAGCGCTTGGCCTCTATCGGTATCCACTTGAGCTGGATCTGGAGATCTTCTCCTTCTCTTTTTTTCTCCAAAAATTAGTTCTAGATCTAATTTGGAGAATCTTCAAAAACTTCTTCTGAAGATCACCCATCGTCTCTGCAGCAGTGCTGTCTTCTTCCTTTTTCGTTAGCCTTTCCTTATCTGACTCGCACTAATCTGAAGGCCCAACTTCCTTGGGCATGGAGAGGGGAGAGAGGGTCAGATGGTGGCATAGAGAAGGGAGAGGGGCAGCCTTGGGGTGTGGTTTCGAAGAAAAGTTCTTTGAAGTGGGCATAGATAGGGTCTTTTCATAGACTCTACTGCGCCATGCAGTGCTGCATCACCCCAGCCAATCACGTTGCTTCATGCAATCAGATCTAAATCTGATTGGAGGGATGATATCACCTGATCCAATCAGATGAGAGACCCATAGGTTCATTCTTAGATGGTGCCTAAGACTGGTCAAAGTAGATACCCAAGGGCCAGCTAAGTAGAAACCAAGAAGCAACCTGGAGTCCCATCCATATGGGACTCCAGCATTCCTATCCATAGGTGCATGCCATCCTAGGCGTGCGCCCCCTTCTTTTCAATTTCTAGAGAGGGGACAAGCCCCTATATGATCTCCAATAAGTGCATGACACATGGGCAGATGTCCAAGGGTCAAAGGATAATGTTTGACCAAGTCAAAGTACAAGAATTAGTAGGTGATGGAAAATGGCAGGTGTTGTGTCAACTTTATCTCATAAATTAAGACAATCCTTTTCTGACTTGGACAAGCTTCAATTAGACTAGGTAAAGATAGCTGAGTGAGTACAAACTCATTTGGCTCAGTCGAGATAACTTTTAAGATAGAAAAAGGAGAACATTAGGCTCAATCGTGTGCTAACATGATTTCCTTGAACCTAATTGAATCTTATTCAAATCAATTGAGCTGGGTTAGTCCAATTGATGATATCCAAATCCAAACCCTTATTTGTATGATCTAGTTAGGTTCAGTTTTATATGGTAATGGGATATGTCATGATCTCCATCATCGACATCATCGAAACTTCTTTCGATGGATCAGAACTCTTCTGATTCAGATAACTTAGAATGATCGATCATCTAAATCATTCTAATTGCTCCCAAAATCCACCAGTGACACCTAGCAGCATATGGTGGCAACCCATCAAAAAGCTAAAAATGAACCTCTTGGTGCAGCTACTTGTGTGATTAAGTTCTTCTATCTTGAGCCCCGATCAGATTAGGGTTAAGGTGAACTCGTCAAACCCTAATTTCTATCATATGATTTAATCATTCGATTCAAGTCCGATGTGAAAATCTTAATAGAAACTCTTTCTATTATTTCACTCTCTGCCATGGCCATGGGCTTATGGACTTGATTCTCATGATCATCATAGGGCTGCTCCTCATCCACCGAGGTAGATAGATTCCATCTTGGATGCAATCCTAATTTCCTACAATGAACATGCTATAGCCAACATACACCTTCAGGATTTTGAATGGCTAGGAGACCGAGTCATGGTGTAGTCAAACTATAACACCCTCAAGGTGAACTGCCGATGCACCTCAGGTCAAAGAACCAGACACACCACTGCAGCATCGAGTCAGTCATTGACGAGAAGGTAGACTTCCCTAATGACTACTCGAGGTGGTCACGCTCAGTGCCCTCGTTCTCTAACGAGTATCTATACTCTCACTCTGGTGTCTCCACACCGTAGACTCAAGACTCATCTACTAAAGAGAAGCGATTGTACACCAACCTTCCAGATCAATCACCATCCTCATGATGATCCTATGGTCGGGAGCATTTTATGAGTTAATAATGATTATTCATGTCTTAAATTTTCAACTCTTGAAAATATGAATTATCATTACCATTAACTCAAAGGATGTATCACAGACACTAAATACACATATGTGATAGAAAATAACCCATTTTATTTATTATAGTCAAAATTATAATTTTGCCCCTAGAAGTGTATTACAAGTGTCAGCCAATTCTGGCTTCTAGGGCACATATATCTAACAATCTCCCACTTGTCCTAAAGCCAATTGGCTACAAAGTCTAAGTCCCATCTTCTCAAGGTGGGCTTCGATCTTCTGCTGGCCCAACGGCTTTGTAAGTGGGTCTGCCACATTATCTATGGAGTGACTCTCTTGACCTCGACGTAACCCTTCTCGAGGTAATCATGGATGAGGTGGTATCGCCGCTCAATGTGCTTGGATTTTTGGTGAGACCTCGGCTCCTTAGCAAGGGCTATGGCGCCATTGTTGTCGCAGTATAGAGGAATGGCATCTGATGGCATTACTCCGATTTCTGCAGCAAACTTCTTGTACCAGAATGCTTCCTTCGCAGCCTTCTGATGCAGCGATATATTCTGCTTCCATGGTGGAATCTGCTATCACTGTTTGCTTTGAACTCTTCCAGCTGACAGCACCACCATTGCACACAAACAGACTCCCAGATGTCGACTTTCGATCATCTATATCGGACATGAAATCCGAGTCTGTGTATCCCTGGACTTGGAGTTCTCCATTACCAAAGACCAACATCATATCCTTAGTTCTTCTCAAGTACTTAAGGATACATTTCACAGAAGTCCAGTGTTCTTCACCTGGATTTGACTGATATCTGCTTGTGACACTCACAGCATGGGCTATATCAGGTCGTGTACATAGCATGGCATACATGAGGCTCCCTATTGCAGAAGCATAAGGGATCTTGCTCATGCATTCTATTTCCTCAGGTGTGCTGGGGCACATCTTCTTGGAAAGATGAATACCATGTCTGAAGGGTATTAATCCCCTCTTAGAGTTTTCCATACTAAACCTCTTTAGTACTTTCCTCTATGTACATCTTCTGTGAAAGTCCTAGCATCCTATTCGGTCTATCCCTATAGACCTTAATTCCTAGAATAAAGGATGCTTCACCTAGGTCTTTCATGGAGAATTCCTTGGACAACCATATTTTGACTGTGTCAACATGGGAATATCATTCCCAATAAGGAGGATGTCATCCACGTACAATACGAGGAAGACAACAGCGCTCCCACTGACCTTTTTGAAAGACACATGGTTCCTCTTCATTTTTGATGAAACCAAACATTTTGATCACATCATTGAAATGAGTGTTCCAGCTCCGAGATGCTTGCTTAAGTCCATATATGGACCTTTGCAGCTTGCAAACCTTGTGATCAGTATCACTGGATGTGAAACCTAGCGGCTGTTCCATATAGATATCTTCCTCAAGATATCCATTTAAGAATGCCATTTTCACGTCCATTTGCCATATTTCATAATCGAAATAGGCTGCAACAGCAAGCAATGTGCGGATGGATTTTAGCATAGCCACTGGGAAAAGGTATCCTGATAGTCAATGCCTTCGCGTTGACTATAACCTTTTGCCACTAGTCTAGCCTTGAATGTCTCCACATTTCCATCTGCACCAATCTTTCTCTTGAAGATCCATTTACACCCAATAGGTACTATACCTTCTGGTGGATCTACCAAGGTCCAGACTTGGTTTGAGTGCATCGAGTCAATTTCTGACTGCATTGCCTCTAAGCCATTTCTCGGAGTCGATATCTGATATCGCCTCATTGTAGGTTTTGGGATCATCACCATGAACCACCATTACCTATGAGGAATATTTTCTCTACTTTCCTCTGAAATAATACCTAAGTATCTTTCAGGGGGATGGAAAAACTCTTTCCGATCTACGAGGTGGAGGAGGTAGTGTTCTTATTGGCTCAACCTGATTTGGTTCCAATTGGTCCTTAGCTCGTTGTACTTGTGAGACTTTCTCATCAAGCTTAATCTGCTTTCCAATGCCGCTATCTTGAATAAACTATTTTTCAAGAAAGATGGCATGTCGACTCACAATCACATTGTGGTCTTCTGGAAATGTAGAAATAAGTATCCTAATGACTCTTTAGGATATCCTATGAATCGAGCTCTAAAGGACCTAAACTCTAACTTGTCCGCTTGTTGTCTTTTGACATGAGCCGGACAACCCCAAATTCTGAGATGACTCAGACTTGGTTTCTTACCATGCCATATCTCATACGGTGTGGTAGGAACGGTTTTAGAGGGAACCCTATTCAGTAGATAAATTGAAGTTAACAAAAGTGTCCCCAAAGAAAATCAGGAAGGTCTGTGAAGCTCATCATGGATCGAACCATATCCTAATAGGGTCCGATTTCTCCATTCTGAAATCCCGTTGAGTTGAGGTGTTCCTGGTGGAGTCCATTGAGAGACTATGCCATTTTCCTTTGAGATAGTCTAGGAAATTTCTGACTAAGGTATTCACCTCCTCGATCTGATCGAAGAACCTTAATGGGTTTTTCAAGTTTGTTTTTCTACTTCATGTCTGAATTCTTTGAACTTTTCAAAAGCTTCAGACTTGTGTCTCATAAGATACACATACCCATACCTAGATAAATCATCGGTAAAGGTTAATGAAGTAGACAAAATTGCCTCTAGCCGGCACATCAAATGGGCCGCACACATCAGTATGTACTAGGGCAAGAAGATCTATGGCCCTTTCCCCATGTCCTACAAAAGGGAGCTTGGTCATTTTGCCATGAAGACAAGATTCACAAATTGGATATGACTCGAAAGTCAATGGACTCAATAGCCCAGTTTTCTCCAATTTGTTAACCCTATCTTCTGCTATATGACCTAATCTTAGGTGCCATAGATACCTATCATTTGGACTATCCCTAGGTCATTTTGATTTTATGGCATTCACATTTTGCTCGATAGTTAAAAATAGATACATCAATATGTAACTGATAAAGACCGTTAATAAGAAAATCATTTACAATTTTATTTCTTTCATAAAGAATGTTACAATGGTCCTTAAGAAAACTAATTATATAGCCTTCTAATGCAAGGCAAGAAATAGAAATCAAATTCCTGCTTGCTGCAGGCACATAATAACAGTCTTTTAATACTAAGTCTAAACCAGATGGTAGTCGAAGAGGGTATGTTCCCACAGCCACGGCAGCAACCCTTGCTCCATTTTCGATGCGTAGGATCATCTCACCATCCCTCAGCTTCCTGCTATCCTCAAGACCCTGCATAGAAGTGCACAAGTGAGCACTAGAACCAGAGTCAAGCACCTAACTAGATGCAGAAGAAACCATAAGGTTAGACACAATAATGAGCATTCCTTCAGAAGGACCTGCCTCCTTCTTCTTTAGGGTGGTTAGGTAAGTAGGACAGTTTTGCTTCCAATGGCTTGAAAGAGTTCTTTGAAGTAGGCGTAGATAGAGTCTTTTAATAGACTCTGCTGCGCCATGCAGTGCTGTATCACCCCGGCCAATCACGTTGCTTCGTGTAATCAGATCTAAATCTATTTGGTGGGATGACATCACCTGATCCAATCAGATGAGAGACCCATAGGTTCATTCTTAGATAGCACCTAAGACTGGTCATAGTAGATACCCAAGGGCCAGCTAAGTAGAAACCAAGAAGCAACCTGGAGTCCCATCCATATGGGACTCCAGCATTCCTATCCATGGGCACACACCATCCTAGGTGTGCGCCCCCTTCTTTCCAATTTCCAAAGAGGGGACAACCCCCTATCTGCTCTCCAATAAGTGCATGACACATGGGCAGATGTCCAATGATCAAAGGTCAATGTTTGACCAAGTCAAAGTATAAAAATTAGCAGACAATGAAAAATGGCAGGTATTATCTCAAATTTATCTCATAAATTAAGACAATCCTTTTCTAACTTGGACAAGCTCTAGTCAGATCAGGTAAAGGTACCTGAGTGAGCACAAACTCATTTGCCTCAGTTGAGATAACTTTTAAGATAGAAAAAGGAGAATGTTAGGCTCAATCGTGTGCTAGCACGATTTTCTTAAACCTAATTGAATCTTACTCAAATCAATTGAACTAGGTTAGTCCAATTAATGATATCGAAATCCAAACCCTTATTTGTGTGATCCAGTTAGGTTCAGTTCTGTATGGTAATAGGACATGTCATGATCTCCATCATCGACATCATCGAAACTCCTTTCGATGGATCAGAACTCTTCTAATTCAGACAACTTAGAATGATCGATCATCTAAATTATTCTAATTGCTCTCAAAATTCACCAGTGACACCTAGTAGCATATAGTGGCAATCCATCAAAAATTAAAAATGAACCTCTTGGTGTAGCTACTTGTGTGATTAAGTTCTTCTATCATGAGCCCAGATCAAATTAGGGTTAAGGTGAACTCGTCAAACCCTAATTTCTATCATATGATTTAATCATTTGATTCAAGTCCGATGTGAAAATCTTAATAGAAACTCTTTCAATTATTTTACACTCTCTGCCATGGCCATGGACTTATGGACTTGATTCTCATGATCATCATAGGGCTGCTCCTCATCCACCGAGGTAGATAGATTCCATCTTGGTGCAATCCAATTCTTACAATGAACATGCTATAGCCAACATACACCTCAAAATTCCGAATGGCTAGGAGATCGAGTCATGGTATAGTCAAACTATAACACCCTTAAGGTGAACTACCGATGCATCTTAGGTCAAAAAATCAGACACACCACTGCGGCATCGAGTCAGTTATCGACGAGAAGGTAGACTTCCTTATGACTACTCGAGGTGGTCATGCTCAGTACCCTCATTCTCTAACGAGTATCTGTACTCTCACTCCAGTGTCTTCACACCATAGATTCAAGATTCATCTACTACAAAGAAGCGATTGTACACTAACCTTTCGGATTAATCACCATCTTCATGATGATCCTACGGTCAGGAGCATTTTATGAGTTAATAATGAAAATTCTTATCTTAAATTTTCAACACTTGAAAATAAGAATTATCATTATCGTTAACTCAACAGATATATCACAGATACTAAATACACTTATATGATAGAAAATAATCCATTTTATTATTTATGGTCAAAATTATAATTTTGCCCCTAAAAGTGTATTACAAGTGTCAGCCAATTCTGGCTTCTAGGACACTCATATCTAACAGATTCCACAAGCTTCATCGATATTATTGCTCATTAAAGGAGCTTTTGTGTTCATTTTATTGTTGGATCTTTGTACTTCTTGTAACTTAGCTTCAATAGAGTTTTGAAGCTAAGAGGAAGGCCTATCCAAACCTGAGAATTCGATTATAAGCCAAGAGTTGGCTTAGGATTTGGTTATGGTTGGTGAGCCGATATAAAACTAACTAGATTTTGGATAGTAAGCCTAGAAAAACTATCTGGTTGTAATCTTGGAGAGATTATAGTAAAATTTTTAAGTGGATCTTAAGGAGTGTACGTAGGTGCAAGGGGCACCGAACCACTATATATCTCTTTGTGCTTATGATTGCTTTGTTTCTTGCTTTTCATTATACTTACATTTCTGCATACTTGGTTGCATCAAACTAAAACACACATCAACATTTCACTAGTTTTTGAAAATAGCACATTACTTGTTTAAATTTTGAAAAATCCTAATTCATCCTTCCTCTTGGGTTATCTCACTGGGCAACACCTTCTATTCTTAGATAGGAGGTTAACTTCATCTTAATGATGGTGAAGGCCTCCAGTTTTTAAATAGGAGGTTAACCTCATCCTAACAAGGGTAATGGAGAGAGATCCTTTTAACAGTCTTTTTATGCACCGACAATCTTGTTAGGAATAAGAGGAGGACCTAATTCTAATAAGGATAAAAACCAACCATGTTAGGAATAGGAGGAGGACCTCGTCTTGACGTGAATGAAGATCCTTATGAGCGAATGAAGACCTCCGATTCTTAAATAGAAGGTAATGAAGAGAGGCCCTTTCAATGGCCCTTTTGTATCCTAGCAATCTTGTTAGGAGCAGGAGGAGGACCTCATCCTAATAAGGATAAAAGTCAACCACATCAGAAATAGGAGGAGGATCTCATTTTGATGTGGATGAAGACTCTCATGAGGGATATGAAGACCTATGATTTTCAAATCAGAGGAGGAGCTAATTTTTAGGCCAAATTCAAAAACTCTTGTTCATAAAGAAGGGGGATAGATGTATAAAACAACAAACCAGGATCATCATTTCAAAAATAGCATGAGAATAAGGAGTTCTACAAGCACTCGATTGATAGTGAAGAAGAAGCAAAAGTAACATTTATTTCATTAAAATGGAGTTCATTACAAGTGGAGGTCTACAAGATCGATTATAAAAAAATGAGAGAAGGAGAAAAGAGACAAAGTCCTACTAAGACTTGGACTTTAGATTTCAGACTTCTACCTCCGACTATTACAAGGGAGTGCTTTAAATCTTCCACCTTCTCCTCGAGTTCTTGCCTCGCTACTGAACTCTTGCTCAATAATTTTTGAGACCTTTAGAAGTCTTCTTCAGCCTTCCTCAGCCTCTTCCTTAGAATAGTTGATTCAGCCTCTACATCTTTCATGGTATTCTATTGATAGACCATCTGTATTTTTAGTTGCTACAGCTTGGCCTTCTCTTTTTCATATAGTTTAGAAAGGTTCTCCATGGTCCTCCTCAGAGAAGTAATCTCCTCTGAATCTCTGCTTAGGCCGGTTTGAGCCTTATCCACCAACCACTTTCGAAGTCGAGCGATCTCTTTATCAGCTTTCCAAACTATCTATTAGAGTTCAGCAATTTGATCGCTCCAACTGAGCTTATAGCTCTTGTATAAGTCTTCAACATTATGCAATTGATTCTGGAGCTCTGAAAATCTCTTGAACCAGTCCCAACCATATTCTTCTTGATTGGTAGACCATGTTGAGCTCCCTTCTAGAAGCTAGATCTTCTCCTTCACTATCTTGAGCTCGACTTTAAGAGAGCTAATCTTTGTAGTCAGAGTCTAGGAGTTCTCGTTTGCACGCTTCCTAGTTTCCTCAAGCTCTTTATTCAAATGATTCTTCTTGGTAGTATATTCTCGGAAGAATTGCTTAGAAGATTAGTCGAGGTGGTTAATTTCAACAGTAGCTTCAGCATAATTTTTCTTAGAT
The DNA here is from genome assembly GCA_006176705.1 of Cocos nucifera. Taxonomy (NCBI): domain Eukaryota; kingdom Viridiplantae; phylum Streptophyta; class Magnoliopsida; order Arecales; family Arecaceae; genus Cocos; species Cocos nucifera. Next base: position 72,530 of record QRFJ01003917.1, read on the forward strand.
TTTTTAATTTAATTTTCTATCTTTTCTAATTTCTTCTTAACTTAATGAACCTCACTCTTAAAATTTTTGATTTGGTCCTTCAAGTGGATACCTTGAGGCAAAGGTTCTGCTTCGACTGGAGACTGCTTTTAATGCATAAAGATATCATGGCACAAAGGTATAGTAAAGGAAGGAAATTCACTTTCATTAATTGAAATGCTTTGAGCATAGGAAAGGTAAAAGAAAAAAGAAAAAAATATAGCCATTAAAAGTCCCCGATCTCCAAAGGTGGGGCAGTGGATGAGGTTAGCATGTTCTCGGTGGTCGTAGGCTCTTGGGCAGGTTCGAAGGCTGCAGCCTCATGCTCGGCAATTGAAAGATCGATGCTAGTAGCTGAAGGTTTGGCTTCATTGTTCGAAGACTCTCTACCAAAAAGTTGAGATCTAGATCGAAAAATTTCTCAGCCACAGTCCTCTAATAGAGCTTGAAACCTCTGATGAAGGCTTCCTTAACAAAATTGATCTTTATGTCTTCCAGTTCTTTAGAGGCCTTGAAGTCCAAAATAGCTTGCTCTTTGGCCTCGAAGATTTGCCATTCCTTCTTAGCAATCTCAGCCTTCGCCTTTTTCCTCCTCTCTATCTCCAGAGCTAGTTCTTCCTTCGCCTTCACTAAAGTTTGTTCAGCATTTTGGGCCACCTCCTGAAGATTCTCGATTTCGATAGATTTTTTCTTCAATAGATAGTTGACCTTGGCCTTGTACTTTTCACGCATTCTCACCCCCTCTGAGGTCTCAGCTCTTTGAAAATTGATTGCCTTAATGTTAGCGATCAATTGGTGACCCAACTACAAATGATAAAATCAGTTGTGCCCATAGAAGAACACATGAATAAGTTTAAAAAAGAGAGATAAGACAATTACCTTGAGGAAAGCTCCAAGAGAATCCCACGTTCGCTGATCAAGGTTGGTCCGAATGATCCTGTCCATGACGTCTAGCAATGTGCATCCGTCGATCAAAGATTTGATGATCCTCTGATTATGAAAGGGAGATTTTCTCCAGTTAGTATTATCGCCATTGGACCCTTCAGAATTATTTTGGTATAGAACTTTTTTGGCGAGTGACTTCTTTCTTTTCTTCTCCACCTCCTCTTTCTTCTCGATGGGAGGTACAGGGACTTAGACCTCGGTGGGGAGACTTGAGGATGTTGGAGGAGCTATGGCATTGATAGTAGAAGTACTTTGGGCTGTGGTAGATAAGCTCGGATCGTCGACCTTTACCTTTTTGGATGACTCTTCGAATGCGTTGCCCTTCCTTTTGTGAGTCCAGAGTTTCTTAGACAATTGCTTCATTTCTTTTAGAGTCATTTCTACAATAGTAGACTAAAGTTAGAAGAAAAGATAAAAGATTAGTTAACAAGATATGAATGTATACCTGCTGGATTAAGGAAACTTAAGCTGAGGTTAAATAAGATCTGATCTTCTAGCAATTCAAATAGTGAAGGAGCTTGGTAATTTTCTAATTTACTAATCAAGTTGAGGTCCTCTCTTTCCAACCTGGGAGCTCGATGGACTGAATCTCTCGGCAAGCCCTAGCTAGGAAGTCCTAATTCTAAAGGAGGATAGGAAACAAAAAAAAAGTTTCTCTTCTAGTTATGGATGGAAGAAGGGATGCCCTTAAGTAACCCTTTCTTGCCCAATTGGGGGGACAGGTACCACCAGTCCTTGGCCGTAGGATGGTGTTTGAAAGTAAAATAATTATAGAACAAGAAAATAATGGGTTGGACCTCGGTCAAAATACAGAGGAAAATGAATTCTATAATAAATCTAAACGAGTTTGGAACCATAGAGGCAAAGAAAATATTTAGAAATCGAAAGAGAGCTATGACAAAAGGAGGAATTAGGAGTCAAAATATAGCACGGAGGGCTTTGGCATACAAATGGAAGTGACCTAGGGGAGGAGCGCAAGCTCAACCACTCAGCTCGAAAAGCTCCAGTTTGTACTCCGAAGGAACCTCATATTGGATCCTTATCAAAAAAAGGTTTTTGAAGTACAAAGAGCAACGAATAGTTTCAAGCATGAAAGTTGGATGAGGTGCATCTACGGGTTTGACTCTTTCCCTAGGGCTAGGATTTGATGAGCTTGGATGGGCCAAACTTTTAGAACCAGAGGACTAAGATACTTAAGAAGATATTTGGATCAAACCAAACTTGAAAAAAAAATCTCCTAAAATTAGAAAAAAATAGCTGAAAAACTCAAAAAAGTCTTCGAAGGATGAAAGGGCAGTAAAAAATATATAGAGGGAAGGTAAGGGCACTAACCTAAGATAGATGAAGATCTCCAAGATGCTTTTGGAACAGTAAGGGAGAGGCAATGGAGACATCGTTGATCGGAGAGATCATGGAAGATAATGGAGCAGGGCACTCAGGCTAGAAGGAGGCCAAGAAAGGAGAAGAGAATGAGAGGAAGAGAAAGCCAGACCAAAGTAAGAAATTGGGAAGGAAGATTGCTTAAATAATCAAGAAAGTCCTGAGGCAGTTATGATTATGAATTCCTTCCACTCAAATCTTGTCTGCCATGTGTCCCACCCATCATTGCTGAAGGGAAATCCTGATTTTCCGAACCAAATTCGTTCAGATCTGATCAGATCAAGAGATATATTTCAAAATTTTTTCTCTTTGATCTAGATCAGATCTGGGATGTTTCAAATCTAATTCTTATTATTTTAATAATTAAAATAAAATTAGATAAATTAAATCAAATTTAATTTATCTTGAAGTGGGTAATCCTATTATCCGATGATGATCCTATGAGCAGCGGAAGGTTCTGGATCTAGCCTTGCAAGTGCCTAGCCTCTACTAGTATCCACTCGAGCTGGATCTAGAGATTCTCTTCTTCTCTATCACATCTCTAAAAATCAGATCTGGATCTGATCTGGAGGATCTTCAAAACTTCTTTTGAAAATCAGCAGTTGTTCTTTGCAGCAGCGCAGCCTTCTAGCTTTCAATCGCCTTTCTCTCATCTGGATTGCACCAACCAAGGTCCAAAATACTTTTGGACGTGGACAAGAGAGGAAGAAGATGGGTTTGGCATGGAGGAAGAGGGGAGAGGCAGCCTTGGGGCATGGAGAATTGTAATGCTCTTTGAGTTGGGCGCAGGGTCTTATTTATAGACTAAGCGTGATCCAACTCCTCTTCTTCCCAACCAATCACAATCCTTTGTGAAATCAGATCTAAATCTGATTGGTGGAAATAGAGTTCCCTAGATTCCTCCTTAGATGGTGCCTAAGATCAGTCAAAGTTGGTTCTTAGGAGAACTCTAATCGGAATCCAAAAAGGAGATGGAGTCCCTATCCAACAGGGACTCCTGGGCGCCTCCAGCTTGGGCACACGCCAAGGGTGGTGTGCGCCCTCCTCCTTGCCAGGTTCTGGTAGGGGGATAAGGCCCCACCAGCCCTCCAATAGGTGCATGACACATGGACAAAAGTCAAAGTATCAATGGTCAATATTTGACCAGTCAAAGATCAACTTTTGACCAAAGTCAAAGGATGAGAAATGGCAGGTGACCAAAAATGGTAGGTAATGTCTTACAAAATAAGACAACCTTTTCTAACTTGGACAAGCTCCAGTCAGACAAAGTGAAGGCCTCTGATTGAGCACAAACTCCTTTGGCTCAGTCAGGACAACTATTTATGATAGTAAAAGAAGAACGTTAGGTTCAATCGAGTGCTAGCACGATTTTCTTGAACCTAATTGAATCTCATTCAGATCAATTGAACTGGATCAGTTCAATTGATGATCACCAGATTCAAACCCTTGTTTGTGTGACCCAGTTAGGTTCAGTTCTATATGGTAATGGGATATGTCATGATCTCTATCATCGACATCATCGAAACTCCTTTCGATGGATCAGAACTCTTCTGATTCGAACAGCTAGAATGATCGATCATCTAAATCATTCTAATTGCTCCCAAAATCCACCAGTGACACCTAGTAGTATATGGTGGCAACCCATCAGAGCTGAATGCGAACCTCTTGGTGCAGCTACCTGTGTGATTAAGTTCTTCTATCTTGAGCCCCGATCAGATTAGGGTTAAGGTGAACTCGTCAAACCCTAGTCTCTGTCATATGATGTAATCATTCGATTCAAGTCCGATGTGAAAAGCTAAATAGAAACTCTTTCTATTATTTCACTCTGCCATGGCCATGGACTTTAGGACTTGATTCTCATGATCATCATAGGGCTGCTCCTCTACCACCGAGGTAGATAGATTCCATCTTGATGCTATCCAGTTCCTACAATGAACATGCTATAGCCAACATACACCTCAGGGTTCCATATGGCTAGGAGACCGAGTAATGGTGTAGTCAAACTATAACACCCTCAAGGTGAACTGCCGATGCACCTCAGGTCAAAGAACCAGACACACTACTGCAGCATCGAGTCAGTCATTGACGAGAAGGTAGACTCCCTAATGACTACTCGAGATGGTCGAGGTGGTCACGCTCAGTGCCCTCGTTCTCTAACGAGTATCTGTACTCTCACCTCGCCAGTGTCTCCACACCATAGACTCAAGACTCATCTACTAAAGAGAAGCGATTGTACACCAACCTTCTGGATCAATCACCATCCTCATGATGATCCTATGGTTGGGAGCATTTTATGAGTTAATAATGATTATTCATGTCTTAAATTTTCAACTCTTGAAAATATGAATTATCATTACCATTAACTCAAAGGATGTATCACAGACACTAAATACACATATGTGATAGAAAATAACCCATTTTATTGATATTAGTCAAAATTATAATTTTGCCCCTAGAAGTGTATTACAAGTGTCAGCCAATTCTGGCTTCTAGGGCACATATATCTAACAATCTCCACTTGTCCTAAAGCCAATTGGCTACAAGTCTAAGTCCCATCTTCTCAAGGTGGGCTTCGATCTTCTGCTGGTCCAACGGCTTTGTAAGTGGGTCTGCCACATTATCTATGGAGTGACTCTCTTGACCTCGACGTAACCCTTCTCGAGGTAATCGCGGATGAGGTGGTATCGCCGCTCAATGTGCTTGGATTTTTGGTGAGACCTCGACTCCTTAGCAAGGGCTATGGCGCCATTATTATCGCAGTATAGAGGAATGGCATCTGATGGCATTACTCTAATTTCTACAGCAAATTTCTTGTACCAGAATGCTTCCTTTCGTAGCCTTTGATGCAGCGATATATTCTACTTCCATGGTGGAATCTGCTATCATAGTTTGCTTGGAACTCTTCTAACTGATAGCACCACCATTGCACAAAAATAGACTCCCAGATGTCGACTTTCGATCATCTATATCGGATATGAAATCCGAGTCTGTATATCCCTGGACTTGGAGTTCTCCGTTACCAAAGACCAACATCATATCCTTAGTTCTTCTCAAGTACTTAAGGATACATTTCACAGAAGTCCAGTGTTCTTCACCTAGATTTGACTGATATCTGCTTGTGACACTCACAGCATGGGCTATATCAGGTCGTGTACATAGCATGGCATACATGAGGCTCCCTATTGCAGAAGCATAAGGGATCTTGCTCATGCATTCTATTTCCTCAGGTGTGCTAGGGCACATCTTCTTGGAAAGATGAATACCATGTCTGAAGGGTATTAATCCCCTCTTAGAGTTTTCCATACTAAACCTCTTTAGTACTTTCCTCTATGTACATCTTCTGTGAAAGTCCTAGCATCCTATTCGGTCTATCCCTATAGACCTTAATTCCTAGAATAAAGGATGCTTCACCTAGGTCTTTCATGGAGAATTCCTTGGACAACCATAATTTGACTGTTGTCATCATGGGAATATCATTTCCAATAAGGAGGATGTCATCCACGTACAATACGAGGAAGACAACAGTGCTCCCACTGACCTTTTTGAAGACACACACATGGTTCCTCTTCATTTTTGATGAAATCAAATGTTTTGATCACATCATTGAAACGAGTGTTCCTAGCTCCGAGATGCTTGCTTAAGTCCATATATGGACCTTTGCAGCTTTGCAAACCTTGTGCTTGCAAACCTTGTGATCAGTATCACTGGATGTGAAACCTAGCGGCTGTTCCATATAGATATCTTCCTCAAGATATCCATGTTCAAGAATGCCATTTTCACATCCATTTGCCATATTTCATAATCGAAATAGGCTGCAACGGCAAGCAATGTGCGGATGGATTTTAGCATAGCCACTAGGAAAAAGGTATCCTGATAGTCAATGCCTTCACATTGACTATAACCTTTTGCCACTAGTCTAGCCTTGAATGTCTCCACATTTTCATCTGCACCAATCTTTCTCTTGAAGATCCATTTACACCCAATAGGTACTATACCTTCTGGTGGATCTACCAAGGTTTAGACTTGGTTTGAGTGCATCGAGTCAATTTCTGACTGCATTGCCTCTAGCCATTTTTCTCAGAGTCGATATCTGATATCGCCTCGTTGTAGGTTTTGGGATCATCACCATGAGCACCATTACCTACGAGGAACATTTTCTCTACTTTCTCTGAAATAATACCTAAGTATCTTTCAGGGGGATGGAAAACTCTTTCCGATCTACGAGGTGGAGGAGGTAGTGTTCTTATTGGCTCAACCTGATTTGGTTCCAATTGGTCCTTAGCTCGTTGTACTTGTGAGACTTTCTCATCAAGCTTAATCTGCTTTCCAATGCCGCTATCTTGAATAAACTATTTTTCAAGAAAGATGGCATGTCGACTCACAATCACATTGTGGTCTTCTGGAATGTAGAAATAGTATCCTAATGACTCTTTAGGATATCCTATGAATCGAGCTCTAAAGGACCTAAACTCTAACTTGTCCGCTTGTTGTCTTTTGACATGAGCCGGACAACCCCAAATTCTGAGATGACTCAGACTTGGTTTTTTACCATGCCATATCTCATACGGTGTGGTAGGAATGGTGTTAGAGGAAATCCTATTCAGTAGATAAATTGAAGTTAACAATGAATGTCCCGAAAGAAAATTAGGGAGGTCTGTGAAGCTCATCATGGATCGGACCATATCCAATAGAGTCCGATTTCTCCGTTCTGAAATTCCGTTGAGTTGAGGTGTTCCTGGTGGAGTCCATTGAGAGACTATGCCATTATCCTTGAGATAGTTTAGGAATTTTCGGCTAAGATATTCACCTTCTTGATCTGATCGAAGAACCTTAATGGATTTTTCAGTTTGTTTTTCTACTTCATGTCTGAATTCTTTGAACTTTTCAAAAGCTTCAAACTTGTGTCTCATAAGATACACATACCCATACCTAGACAAATCATCGGTAAAGATAATGAAGTAGACAAAATTGCCTCTAGCCAATACATCAAATGGGCCGCACACATCAGTATGTACTAGGGCAAGGAGATCTGTGGCCCTCTCCCCATGTCCAACAAAAGGGAGTTTAGTCATTTTGCCTTGAAGACAAGATTCACAAGTTGGATATGACTCGAAAGTCAATGGACTCAATAGCCCATTTTTCAATATGTAGCTGATAAAGACCATTAATAAGGAAACCATTTGCAATTTTATGTCTTTCATAAAGAATGTTACAATGGTCCTTAAAGAAGGTAATCACATAGCCTTCTTGTGCTAAGCATGAAACAGAAATCAAATTCCTGCTAGCTGCAGGCACATAATAACAGTCTTTCAAAACTAAGTCTAAATCAGATGGTAATCGAAGAGGGTATGTTTCCACGACTACTGCAGCAACTCTTGCTTCATTACCGATGCGTAGGATCATGTCTCCGTCCCTCAGCCTCCTGCTATCCTCAAGACCCTGCATGGAAGTGCACAGATGAGCACTAGAACCAGACTCAAGCACCCAACTGGATGTAGAAGAAACCGTAAGGTTAGGCTCAATAACGAGCATACCTTCAGAAGGACCTTCCTTCTTATTCTTCAGGGTGGCCAGGTAAGTAGGGCAGTTCCTGCTTCCAATGGCCATCGCTGTTGCAATGGAAATACTTTCCTTTGACATCGGCCTTTTTCTTCGGCTCTGCCTTCTTCTTCTTTGTTCCTTCCACCTTCTGCTTTTTCACAGACTTCTTTTTCTTTCCATAAGATTTTCTTTTGGAAGAAGTCCATTCCATAGCAAGAACTGAGCCTTTAGAACCTTTCATAGAAAGCTCAGCGGTGACCAGCATATTCATTAATTCGGCCAAGAAATTTTTAAGTTTATGCATGTGGTAATTCATGATGAATTGCCCATATGCATCAGTCAAGGATTGCAAAATAATATCATTCTACAGATCCAAGTCTAACTTCACACCGAGCTTCTCAAGCTCTTCCATATCCTTGATCATCATCAGACAGTGATCTTGGACTGACTGCCCATCACGCATCTTAGCCTTAAAAAGTCATTTCGTGACTTGATACTTGGCTGTACGACTCTGTTCACCAAACATCTCCTGTAGGTGAGCCAACATTTGGCGAGCAGTCCCGATATCTTCATGTTGGCACTGGAGCTCATCAGACATCGAGCCCAACATGTAATATCTGGCCTTATTATCTTCGTCTATCCATTTTTCCAGAGACGCTCTCTGTTCAGTGGATGGACGAGCTGGTAAGGTGGGAGGATCCTGGTCCAAAACATGGGTTAACTTCTCGAAACCCAAAACTATTTTGTAGTTCCTGAGCCAATCTTTATAATTGGGTCCGGTCAGTCTATGTGTGTCCAGGATACGTGCTAATGGGTTGGACGCAGATATTTTCCTGTAGAGAGTCAAAGATTCTAGTTAGATACTGTAATTATGACTTGACCAATTTATTTAGAGATTTTATTTTTAAACAAATTAGCTCCCACTATTTTCTTGGATCCCTACACTCCCTCTGTAGAGATGCAAAAATCTCCACGATTAATGATTTCTAGTGGGTGGTGCGGTCTCACCAACTGACTCATCACCTCACCTAACAGTTATTTGTGATGGATTTAGCCAATGAGTGAACAACTCTTGTTCAATGATTCTCTAATCATGGTGCACCCAAACTTGGTTCTCTAATTCATGAATCTCACCATATCCAGAATATTGATCCACTCCTTAGTTAAGTCAGACCCACCATTTGCACAGACTGGATTTCTAATTGAGTCTCTCATCGTATCCAAAATATTGAGCCCAACTCATCCTCCAGCCCATAGCATCCAATGCCTAATAGACATGGTTGCGTCTTCTCGGTGCAACTGAGCCACTGTATCCAGCCGAGAACAATCAACCCCAAAAGGGCCCGCACATCTACAATGGTGGAAGACCTCAGACTTAATCTTTTCTTAGGGAGAATTGATTCAGGTCTCATTAAACTAGACTTGTCATAGTCATAACAATTATGACTAACCTAGTGGCATGGGTTAGCTCGGATTATTGACCACCTCAGATTAGAACTGTGTCAATAGATATGGCCAGGTAAGTGAGACCGGTGGAAGGAATATGCCATTAACTCATACAAGAATGCATTCAGTCGAGTAGCTTTCCAATTAAAAACCAGTCGGTCGTATGTGCCAAACTTACCTTAGACACCAAATTGTTGAGTCAGAACCAATTGGGTTAGCCCATAATCCAGACTCTAACCTCTGAGCCTAATTAGGTCTTGCTTGATCGTGACTCGATCTTGACCCAGACTTAATCCTATTAGGCTGGTCAATTTAAGCATTGTTGATCCCATCTAACCAACTCTTGATTCGGTTTGATCAACCGCTTAGACCTAATTGAGCTACCCAAGCCCGAACCTAGTATTATGAATATGTCTTAGATCTAAAATTCTCAATTTTAGATCTAATTAATATTTCATAATCTTAATTTTTAATTAAGTAGGGTTCATAAACAAAATATGCATAATAAATCCTAGGATTTCAAGATCTAGGGTTTTGCAGAAAGTAAGTTTTGGGTTTCTGATTAAGGACGAACACGCAGCACCCCTACACGTCATAAGAACAGCCCATCGGATGGGAGGAGAGGGCCTTTAAACCCTTCTTCATTATTATGATCGGATGGCCAAGAGGAACGCCTTAATCAGGAACATGCAATACTACAAAACAGTTTTAGATATATATCATATATCTCATATATAAATTAGATCTAATTATGGCATATTTTGTATACATCTAATGTATCGAATCATGCATGTTTTTAGATGTAAATTATCTCATAATAATTTAAAAAATTAGATTTAAATTGATCTAATCAAAATAAATTCTAATCTAGACAACTATGTAGAACCATTCTACAACTAGTCTAGACATGCATCAATCATATCTCATATGATGTTAAAATTAAATAATTTTTTACTTACCAATTTTTAGATGTTATTATAACAATTATAATATCAAAAAATAGTAAATAAATAGATCTAAAATATAATTTAATCAAATTAAATTGAAAATATATAAGACTATTCTATAGAACTATTCCTTTTTAGAACTAGTCATGCATATTTTCTAATCTTAGATCCAAATCATTTAATTTTAATTTTTTTTGATTTCAGATCTGATCACATCTCATGTGACATCTAAAATCACTTATTTTCTATTTAGAAAAAAATTAAAATTAGATCTAAACACTTTTAGAACCTGGCTCTGATACCAGTTGAAGGAAAATCCTAATTTTCTGGACTAGGTTCGTTCAGATCTGATCAGATCAAGAGATATATTTCAAAATTTTTTTCTTTAATCTAGATAAGATCTGGGATATTTCAAATTTGATTCTTATTATTTTAATAATTAAAATAAAATTAGATAAATTAAATTAAATTTAATTTACCTTGAAGTGGGTAATCCTATTACCCGATGATGATCCTGTGAGAAGTAGAAAGTTCTGGATCTACCCACGTAAGTGCCTAGCCTCTACCGGTATCCACTTAGGCTAGATTTGAAGATCCTCTTCTTCTCTATCACATCTCCAAAAATTAGATCTGGATCTGACTTGGAGGATCTTTAAAACTCCTATTGAGGATTAGCAATTATCCTTTGCGGCAGCGCAGCCTTCTAGCTTTCAGTCGCCTTTCTCTCATCTGGATTGCACCAACCAAGGTCCAAAATACTTTTGGACTTGGAGAGAAGAGGGAGAAGGTGGGTTTGGCATGGATGAAGAGGGGAGAGGCAGCCTTAGGGCATGGAGAATTGTAATGCTCTTTGAGTTGGGCGCAGGGTCTTATTTATAGACTAAGCATGATCCAACTTCTCTTCTTCCCAACCAATCACAACCCTTTGTGAAATCAGATCTAAATCTGATTGGTGGGAATACAGTCCCTTGGATTCCTCCTTAGGTGGCACCTAAGACCAATCAAAGTTGGTTCTTAGGAGAACTCTAATCAGAATCCAAAAAGGAGATGGAGTCCCTATCTAATAGGGACTCCTGGGCGCCTCCAGCTTGGGCACATACCAAGGGTGGAGTGCGCCCTCCTCCTTGCCAGATTCTGGCAAGGGGACAAGCCCCCACCAGCCCTCCAATAGGTGCATGATATGTGGACAAAAGTCAAAGTATTAATGGTCAACATTTGACCAGTCAAAGGTTAACTTTTGACCAAAGTCAAAGGACGAGAAATGGCAGGTGACCAAAAATGGTAGGTAATGTCTTACAAAATAAGACAATCTTTTTCTGACTTGAACAAGCTCCAGTCAAATAAAGTGAAGGCCTCTGATCGAGCACAAACTCCTTTGGCTCAGTCAGGACAACTATTTATGATAGTAAAAGAAGAATGTTAGGTTCAATCGAGTGCTAGCACGATTTTCTTGAACCTAATTGAATCTCATTCAGATCAATTGAACTGGATCAGTTCAATTGATGATCACCAGATTCAAACCCTTGTTTGTGTGATCCAGTTAGGTTCAGTTCTGTATGGTAATGGGATATGTCATGATCTCTGTCATCGACATCATCGAAACTCCTTTCGATGGATCAGAACTCTTTTGATTCGAACAGCTAGAATGATCGATCATCTAAATCATTCTAATTGCTCCCAAAATCCACCAATGACACCTAGCAGTATATGGTGGCAACCCATCAGAGCTGAATGCGAACCTCTTGGTGCAGCTACCTATGTGATTAAGTTCTTCTATCTTGAGCCCCGATCAGATTAGGGTTAAGGTGAACTCGTCAAACCCTAGTCTCTATCATATGATGTAATCATTCGATTCAAGTCCGATGTGAAAAGCTAAATAGAAACTCTTTCTATTATTTCACTCTACCATGGCCATGAGCTTCAGGACTTGATTCTCATGATTATCATAGGGCTGCTCCTCTACCACCGAGGTAGATAGATTCCATCTTAATGCTATCCAGTTTCTACAATGAACATGCTATAGCCAACATACACCTCAGGGTTCCATATGGCTAAGAGATCGAGTAATGGTGTAGTCAAACTATAACACCCTCAAGATGAACTGCCGATGCACCTCAGGTCAAAGAATCAGACACACTACTACAGCATCGAGTCAGTCATTGATGAGAAGGTAGACTCCCTAATGACTACTCGAGATGGTCACGCTCAGTGCCCTCATTCTCTAACGAGTAGCTGTACTCTCGCTCTGGTGTCTCCACACCGTAGACTCAAGACTCATCTACTAAAGAGAAGCAATTGTACACCAACCTTTCGGATCAATCACCATCCTCGTGATGATCCTATGGTCGGGAGCATTTTATGAGTTAATAATGATTATTCATGTCTTAAATTTTCAACTCTTGAAAATATGAATTATCATTTCCATTAACTCAAAGGATGTATCACAGACACTAAATACACATATGTGATAGAAAATAATCCATTTTATTGATATTAGTTAAAATTATAATTTTGCCCCTAGAAGTGTATTATAAGTGTCAGCCAATTCTGGCTTCTAGGGCACATATATCTAACAATTGCTACATCTAACATTTGATAGAGCATTTATGGTGCTGTACACGAAGCTCCATGCTAAAGAAATTTCAAAAATAGAAGTCTTTTTAAATCATTCGATATTGAAGAAATTTTGGTGCGATTCAAAAAAAGCCAAAACCTCTTCATCTCCCCAAAGTGGAAAAGCAGAAAAAGACTTTGGCACTCATAATTTTTTGTTCTTCCTTCATTCAAATGTGGGAGTAGGCGGACAAGTATTGGGAATAACATAGCTCCCATTGAAGTCCAATCTTGGTATGATTTTATTCAGAGTCATGGCAACCATGACCAAACTTCAACCAAGCTGTTCTCCTACTCTATCCAAATTCAAGGAGGTTGACCTTCAGCCCACGTATGCCAAAAAAGCTTTTCAATTGTAATCGTCAGCTCTCTTCCAATGACTGTAGAACCCATCAAAAGCATGATGAACTTCGTCCGGATGAGCTTAAATAGGGAAAGAAGCCACCATTCGGTTGATTATAATTCTAGACTCAAGATGGATAGTAGGACTCCAAGTGTAGAGTCATAGCACTACCCAACCTCGCCCGACGACCGACCTTGAAGATAGCCAAACTTCTTTCGATCGAATTCCTTCACTGTAGATGGCAAATCTCATCAATCACTCACCAAGGACCTCGATTAGATGAACTTGAGTTAGCAACAGGATTTCACCATCAACATAAGTCTGGAGTTTCCCTCTAGGACTTGACCATAGTCTTGATCAAAGAATTTGCCATCCTTCCCAACCTTCAGTCTTCTGAAGACAGCATCAGTGTCTACCATTGGCTAGTCTTAAGAGTGGCTGAACTTCTGAGAGCAACCAGAATAGTTCCAGCAAGATGCCATGAGCCTAGACACTCAACCATCCTAGACACTCAACCATCCCCGCTCCTAGCCGACCTTGGATCTCCACCATCCCGATCGAGCTCCTCCAAGCTAGCAAAAGCAGCCCTGATAGAATCTAATTATAGATTCACCATCCATTATTTAAAAGCCGATCTCCAAGTTCGGCCAACCTAATTTCGAGTTCTCCATCCAAGCATGAACAGTTTGCTAACAAACGCAAAAGTCTCCAACATTCCATCTGAACTCCAACAATGAAACTCAACCACCTATAGGTTACGACAAACAATAGCCCACTCTCCATAACAAACTCCACGTGATATGAACGACCTTCTAAAATTCTATTATGACTATCACCATCATTTGATTATAGGTTCCATCTATATAAGGAACCCTCCAGATACGTCTTTCTTTAAGCTTTTCTTTCTACTCTAATTTTTTTCTGAATACTCCATTCTTATTGGCTAAAGAACTAACTTGACCATCAAAAGATCCTACCGGAGCCACCTACCTCTAGACTGGACTTCAGCTTGTAGGTCTCATCGACGACCTCGTCTCCTCCAGCTTTAGTGAACTCCGGCATCCAATAGTTTTTTGCACCAACACCAACCAAATCTTATCTAATTAGATCCAAATAAGCCATCATGAACTTAATCTAATTAGGCTCCTAATAGCCTCAATTAATCCCAAATAATTGAGCTAAAGATCGGATCAAATTAGAAATCATACTTCCTTAGCGATTAGATCATCTCATAACCTAATTGGGTCCAACATAATTGAATCCAATTCAATTCGACTTGATCCAATTCTTATTGCTCAATCAAATTGAGCTAATTAATAATCTAATTACTAATTAACCCTTCTATAATTCATTGCAACTTTTGTACAAGATTAATCATCAATCAAATTGACTATTAAACACTTAGATGATTCTCAATTATTTATCAGCCACATGATTAGTCAGAAACTTCTTTTAAGCATAACCCTATAAGTTCGAACCTAAGTCTGTAGCACAGGAATAATTTTTTATACTAATCAAAATAATCATCTAGCAATAGTACCTGACATCTGGATAGGTCGAATATATGCAAAGCAACATCCAAGACTCTAAAGATATATGGTTACCGTATAATTCATCTCTTTGACCTTAACTGCTTAGGAAGATTTAATGTTTAACTCTTAATGCTGAATAAGTCATTCACATTGTAAATCAATCGTTCATATCCATCACATGGATTATCCTAATTGATATTTTACTAAATTGAAATATAGTGATGCACTATCTTTAATTTTACTTAGAATGGTCAATCCCATCTTGACTTACACACCGACTCAATAAGTACTTAACTGCATCCAAAAATCATTCATCATTGAACTAGAAATTTAGATAGTCCAGCATCAAAGTATAGCAGTTACTTGCAAGTCATCATGGTGATCTCAGATCTTGGGGACACTTATACCCATAACCCTCGAAAATACTCTTGACAGTAGAGTGTTCTGGAATAATCATATTCAGTACAGATGTACTCCTATATCTTACTTATATGCCATATGATAAGTACCATAAATTCACTGATAAAAGCATTAATTTATGAATTAATTTTTTTTATTTTTAAAATTTAATATTTTTATTTATATCTTTTAAAAAATATGATCATAAATAAAAAAACTCATTTTTTTGGTTAACATAAAATAAATTTGAAGCAAATCCAATTTAAAATGGACTAATAATGAAGATTCAAAGAATAAATAAATAAATAAATGAAATAAAATAAAATCAATCGGTTCAGTTGAACTTGGCCCGGTTTGATCGAGCACCGCTCAATTTAGTTTGCCTGCAAGCCAGGTCCAGCCTACCCAGCGCCAGCCCATAGCCCATGCTCGCACGCAATCCACCTAGCCCAGCAACCTCTAGCACTAACATCACCCTAACATCAAATACCATGCAGTCCATAGTGGACCATAATAGTATTCGGTTCATCATGGACCCTTAATTGGTCTACCATAAAAATACGAGTTGCATGGGGTATTCCAATAATTTCAGCTAGCTTGTCGCATGCAAATTGGTTCAGGTCTTCGACATGCTCGGTCCACATGGTCCACATGAATAGTTATTGTGTGATCTAACGATCTAGCTCATTCTTGGTTATGATCCAATGATAGAGGATGGTTTTTGATTTGATGAAGAAATTCAGCTCTTTTCTGGATGCAATCTAATGGTCCATATCAAATTTGACCTAATCAAGACTTTTTACAAGGGTATTTGGATGATTTTTCAATGGTTTGATCACCATCCAACAGCCAGCAAGTTTTAGACAGTAAATAGAGCCTAGTTTGATTCATTTCAAGAGTTTTAAATTAATTTTCATTAGGATTCTTCACACCAGTGCTCTCTCCACTCTATTTAAAGGAGCCTAGTGTTAGATATGTGTGCCTTAGAAGCCAAAATTGGCTGATACTTGTAATACACTTCTAAGAGCAAAATTATAATTTTGACTATAAATAATAAAATGGATTATTTTCTATCACATATGTGTATTTAGTATCTGTGATACATCCCTTGAGTTAATGGAATGATAATTCTTATTTTCAAGAGTTGAAAATTTAAGACAAGAATTTTCATTATTAACTCATAAAATGCTCCTAACCGTAGGATCATCATGAGGATGGTGATTGATCTGAAAGGTTAGTATACAATCACTTTTTTATAGAAGATGAGTCTTGAGTCTATGGTATAGAGACATCGGAGTGAGAGTACAGATACTCATTAGAGAATGAGGGCACTGAGCGTGACCACCTCGAGTAGTCATAAGGAAGTCTACCTTCTTGTCGATGACTGACTCGAAGCTGCAGTGGTGTATCTGATTCTTTGATCTGAGGTGCATCGATAGTTCACCTTGAGGGTGTTATAGTTTAACTACACCATGACTCGATCTCTTAGCCATTCAAAATCCTGAGGTGTATGTTGGCTATAACATGTTCATCATCGGAATTGGATTGCACCAAGATGGAATCTATCTACCTCGGTGGATGAGGAGCAGCCCTATGATGATAAGAATCAAGTCCATAAGTCCATGGCCATGGTAGAGAGTGAAATAATAGAAAGAGTTTCTATTAAGGTTTTCACATCGGACTTGAATCGAATGATTAAATCATATGATAGAAATTAGGGTTTGACGAGTTCACCTTAACCTAAATCTGATCGGAGCTCAAGATAGAAGAACATAATCACACAAGTAGCTGCATCGAGAGGTTCATTTTTAGTATTGATGGATTGCCACCATGTACTACTAGGTGTCACTGGTGGATTTTGGGAGCAATTAGAATAATTTTAGATGATCGATCATTCTAGTTGTCTGAATTAGAAGAGTTCTAATCCATCGAAAGGAGTTTCGATGATGTCGATGATAGAGATCATGACATATCCCATTACCATACAAAATCGAACCTAACTGGATCACACAAATAAGGGTTTGAATTTAGATATCATCAATTGAACTAACCCAGTTCAATTGATTTGAATTAGATTCAATTAGGTTCAAGAAAATCATGCTAGCACATGATTGAGCCTAACATTCTCCTTTTTCTATCATTAAAAGTTATCTCAACTAAGCCAAATGATTTTGTTCTCACTCAGATACCTTTACCTAGTCTGACTGAAGCTTGTCTAGGTTAGAAAAGGGTTGTCTTAATTTATGAGATAAATTTAAGACAACACCTGCCATTTTTCATCACCTGCTAATTCTTATCCTTTGACTTTGGTCAAATGTTGACCTTTGACCCTTGGACATCTGCCCATGTGTCATGCACTTATTGGAGAGCAAATAGGGACTTGTCCTCTCCCTAAAAATTAGAAAGGAGAGGGTGCATGCCTAGGATGGTGTGCGCCTATGGATAGGGACGCCAGGAGTCCCATACGGATGGGACTCCAGGTTGCTTCATAGATTCAAACTAGGTGACCCTCACCTATAGACTTTGATCAGTCTTAGGTGCCACCTTAGGATGAATTTGTAGGTCTCCCATCTGATTGGATCAGGTGATGTCATCCCATCAATCAGATTTAGATCTGATTGAATGAAGCAACGTGATTGGCCAGGGTGATGTGGCACTACATGGCGCAGCAGGGTCTATATAAAGACCTATCTGCGCCCACTTTTTAGAGACTTCTCTCCTAGCCACACCCCAAGGCTGTCCCTCTCCGTTGTCTATGCCACCTTTAGGCCATCTCTCTCCTCTCCATGCCCAAGGATAGTTGGGCTTCAGATTAGTGCGATTCAAGCATGAAAAGGCTGACGAGAAAGGAAGAAGGCAGCACTGCTGCAGAGATGACTGCTAATATTCGAAAGAAGTTTCGAAGATCCTCCAAATTAGATCCAGATCTAATTTTTGGAGATGAGATAAAGAAGAAAAAGATCTCTAGATCTAGTCTGAGTGAATATTGGTAGAGGCCAGGTGCTTGCATAGCTAGATCTAGAACCTCTGGCCTTCAGTAGGATCATCAACGGGTAATCAGATTACCCAAAATCAAGGTAAAATTAATTTAGATTTAATTTAATTTAATTTTTTATTTATCAAATTATAAAATTAGATCTAAAAAATGTCAGATCTGATTAGGATCTAAGAGAAAATTTTTAAAATATGTCTCTCGATCCAATCAGATCTGAATGAACCTGATCCCGAAAAATCAGGATTTTTTCTTCAACTGGTATGAGAGCCAGGTTCTTATAAAATTTGTTTAGATCTAATTTAATCTAGTAAATTAGTGATTTTAGATATTACATGAGATGTGATTAGATATAAAATTAGAAAAATAAAAGATTAAAATTAATTATCTAGATCTAATATGTATGAGATACATAACTAGACTAGGAATAGAATTATTCTATGTGTGGTCTAGTATTATCATAATTTTTATTTAATTAAATATAATTTTTAGATATATTTATTTACTATTTTTTAATCTTATAAATATTATAATCAGATATAAAAATAGAAAATAAATTAAATTTAATTTATTTATATGAGATATGATAGTTGCATTTTTAGACTAGTTGTGGAATAGTTCTACAAATAGGTCTAGATTAAATTTTATTTGATGAGATCAAATTTAAATTTAATTTTTTAGATGATTATGAGATAATTTAGATCTAAAAAATATGCATGCATAATACATGAGATGTATGCAAAACATGTTTTAATTAGATCAATTTTCTTATATGAGATATATGCTTAGATCTAATTAATTTTTGTAGATTAGTTGTATTTCTGATTAAGGCGTTCCCCTTGGCCGTCCGATCATAAGAATAAAGTAGAGCTTAAAGACCCTCTCCTCCCATTCGATGGGGTGTTCTTATGATGTGTAGGGGTGCTGCGCATTCGTCCTTAATTAGAAATTGAAAACTTACTTTCTGCAAAACCCTAGATCCTGAAACCCTAGGATCTTATTTGCATGTTTTGTTTTTGAACCCTAAACTTAATTAAGAATTAAGATTATGAAACATATTAGGTCTAAAATTAAGAATTTTTAGATCTAAGATATGTTCATAAAATTGGGTTTGGGCTTGGGTAGCTCAATTAGGTCTAGTGGTTGATCAAATCGAATCAAGAGTTGGTTAGATGGGATCAATAATGCCTAAATTGACCAGCCTAATAGGATTAAGTCTGGGTCAAGTTTGAGTCACATGAGTGATCGATCAAGCTAAGACCTAATTAGGCTCAGTGGTTAGAGTCTGGATTGTAGGCTAATCCGATTGGTTCTGGCTCAATAATTTGGTGTCTAAGGTAAGTTTGGTAGATACGACCGACTGATTTTTAATTGGAAGCTACTCAACTTGAATGCATGCTTGTTGAGTTAATGGCATATCCTTTCCATCGATCTCACTTACCTGGCCATGTTTGTTGACTTAGTTCTGATCTGAGGTGGTCAATAATCCGAGCTAACCCATACCACTAGGTTAGTCATAATGGTTATGACTATGTCAAGTCTAGTTTAATGAGACCTAAATCAAATCTCCCTAAGAAAAGATTAAGTCTAAGGTCTTCCACCATTGTAGATGTGCGGGCCCTTCCCGAGGTTGATTGTTCTCGACTGGTTACAGTGGCTCAGTTGCATCAGAAAGACATAACCATGTCTATTAGGCATTGGATGCTACAAGCTGGAGGATGGATTGGGCTCAATATTTTGGATACGGTGAGAGACTCAATTAGAAATCCAATCTGTGCAAATGGTGGGTCTGACTTAACTAAGGAGTGGATCAATATTCCGGACATGGTGAGATTCATGAATTAGAGATCAAGATTGGGATGCATCATGATTAGAGAATCATTGAACAAGAGTTGTTCACTCATTGGCTAACCCATCACCAATAACTGTTAGGTGAGGTGATGAGTCAGTTCGGTGGGACTGCACCACCCACTAGAAATCAGTAATCATGGAGATTTTTGCATCTCTACAGAGGGAGTGTAGGGATCCAAAAAAATAGTGAAAGCTAATTTGTTTAAAAATAAAATTTCTAAATAAATTGGTTAAGTCTTAATTATAATATCTAACTAGAAACTTTGACTCTCTACAGAAAAATCTCTACATCTAACCCACTAGCACAAATCTTGGACACCCATAGACTGATCGGACTAAATTACAAGGATTGGCTCTGAAACTTTAAAATCATTTTGGGTTTCAAGAAGTTAACTCATGTACTAGATCAGGACTCTCCCACCTTTCTAGCTCGTCCATCCACTGAGCAGAGAGCATCACTAAATAAGTGGATAGACGATGATAATAAGGCCAGATACTACATATTGGGCTCGATGCCTGATGAACTTCAGCGCCAACATGAAGATATCAAGACTGCTCGCCAAATGTTGGCTCATCGATAGGAGATGTTTGGTGAACAGAGTCGCACAGCCAAGTATCAAGTCACTAAATGACTGTTCAAGACTAAGATGCGTGATGGACAATCGATCCAAGATCATTGTCTGATGATGATCAAGGACATGAAAAAGCTTGAGAAGCTCAGAGTGAGGTTGGACTTGGATCTGCAGAATGATATAATTCTGCAATTCTTGACTGCTGCATATGGGCAGTTCATCATGAACTATCTTATGCATAAACTTCAAAATTTCTTGGCCGAACTTATGAACATGCTGGTTACCACTGAGCTTTCCATGAAAGATTCTAAAGACTCAGTACTTGCTATGGAACAAACTTCTTCCAAGAGAAAGTCTTTTGGAAAGAAGAAGAAGTCTGTGAAAAAGCAGAAGGTGGAAGGAGGAAAGAAGAAAAAGGCAGAGCTGAAGAAGATGGCTGCTGACAAAGAAAAATATTTTGATTGCAACAATGATGGCCACTGAAAGTGAAACTGCCCTACTTACCTGGCCACCCTAAAGAAGAAGGAAACAGATCCTTCTGGAGGTATGCTCGTTATTGAGTCTAACGTTACGATTTCTTCTGCATCCAGTTGGGTGCTTGACTTTGGTTCTAGTGCTCACTTATGCACTTCTATGCAGAGTCCTAAGGATAGCAGGAGGCTGAGGGATGGTGAGATGATCCTACGCATCGAAAATGAAGCAAGAGTTGCTGTCGTGGCCATGGGAACATACCCTCTTCGACTACCATCTGATTTAGACTTAGTATTAAAAGACTGTTATTATGTGCCTACAGCAAGCAAAAATTTAATTTATGTTTCTTGCCTTGCATTAGAAGGCTATGTAATTAGTTTTCTTAAGGACCATTGTAACATTCTTTATGAAAGAAATAAAATTACAAGTAATTTTCTTATTAACGATTTTTATCAGTTACATGTTGATGTATCTATTTTTAATTTCGAGCAAAATGTGAATGCCATAAAATCAAAATGAGCTAGGGATAGTCCAAACGATAGGTATCTATGGCACCTAAGACTAGGTCATATAGCAGAAGATAGGGTTAACAAATTGGAGAAAATGGGCTATTGAGTCCATTGATTTCTGAGTCATATCCAATTTGTGAATCTTATCTTCATGGCAAATTGACTAAGCTCCCTTTTGTAGGACATGGGGAAAGGGCCATGGATCTTCTTTCCCTAGTACATACTGATGTGTGCGGCCCATTTGATGTGCCGACTAGAGGCAACCTAGTCTACTTCATAATCTTTACCGATGATTTATCTAGGTATGGGTATGTATATTTTATGAGACACAAGTCTGAAGCCTTTGAAATGTTCAAAGAATTCATACATGAAGTAGAAAAGCAAACTGAAAAACCCATTAAGATTCTTCGATCAGATCGAGAAGGTGAATACCTTAGTCGAAAATTCCTGGACTATCTCAAGAAAAATAGCATAGTCTTTCAATGGACTCCACCTAGAACACATCAACTCAACAGGATCACAGAACGGAGGAACTGGATCCTATTTGATATGGTCCGATCCATGATGAGCTTTACAGACCTCCTTAATTTTCTTTGGGGATACTGTTTGTTAACTGCAATATACTTACTGAATAGGGTTCCTTCTAAAACCATTCTTACCACACAATATGAGATATGGCATGGTAAGAAACCAAGTCTGAGTCATCTCAAAATTTGGGATTGTTCGGCTCATGTCAAAAGATAACAAGCGGACAAGTTAGACTTTAGGTCCTTTAGAGCTTGATTCATAGGATATCCTAAAGAGTCATTAGGATATTATTTCTACATTCTAGAAGATCACAATATGATTGTGAGTTGACATGCCATCTTTCTTAAAAAGATGGCAGCATTGGAAAGCAGATCAAACTCGATGAGAAAGTCTCACAAGAGCAACGAGCTAAGGACCAATGGAACCAAATCAGGTTAAGCCAATCCAGTCACTACCTCCTCCACCTTGTAGATCCGAAAGAGTTTCCCATCCCCCTGAAAGGTACTTAGGTACTATTTCAGAGGATGTAGAGAAAATGTTCCTTATAGAAAATGGGATTCATGGTGATGATCCCAAAACCTATAACAAGATGATATCAGATATCGACTTTGAGAAATGGTTAGAGGCAATGAAGTCAGAAATTGACTCGATGCACTCAAACCAAATCTGAACCTTAGTAGATACACCAAAAGGTATAGTACCTATTAGATGTAAATGGATCTACAAGAGAAAGATTGGTGCAGATGGAAATGTAGAGACATTCAAGGCTAGATTAGTGGCAAAAAGTTATAGTCAATGCGAAGGCATTGGCTATCAAGATACCTTTTGGCTAGTAGCTATGCTAAAATCCATTCGCACATTGCTTAGTGTTGTAGCCTATTTCGATTATGAAATATGGCAAATGGATGTGAAAATAACATTCTTAAATGGATATCATGAGGAAGATATCTATATGGAACAGCCGCTAGGTTTCACATCCAGTGATGATGATCATAAGGTATGCAAGCTGCAAAGGTCCATATATGGACTTAAGCAAGCATCTCATAGCTGAAATACTTATTTTAATGATGTAATCAAAATATTTGGTTTCATCAAAAATGAGAAAAAGCCATGTGTCTTCAAAAAGGTCAATGGGAGCACTGTTGTCCTTCTTGTATTGTACGTGGATGACATCCTCCTTATTGGGAATGATATTTCCATGTTGACCATAGTTAAAATGTGGTTATCTAAAGAATTCTCCATGAAAGACCTAGGAGAAGCATCCTTTATTCTAGGAATTAAGGTCTATAGAGATAGACCGAATAAGATGCTAGGACTTTCATAGAAGATGTACATAGAGGAAGTACTAAAGAGGTTTAGTATGGAAAACTCTAAGAGGGGTTTAGTATCCTCCAGACATGGCATTCATCTTTCCAAGAAGATGTGCCCTAGCACACCTGAGGAAATAGAACGCATGAGCAAGATTCCTTATGCTTCAACAATAGGGAGCCTCATGTATGCCATGTTATGTACACGAGCAGATATCAGTCAAATCCAGGTGAAGAACACTGGACTTCTATAAAATGTATCCTTAAGTACTTAAGAAGAACTAAGGATATGTTGTTGGTCTTTGGTAATGGAGAACTCCAAGTCCAGGGGTATACAGACTCAGATTTTATGTCTGATATAGATGATCGAAAGTCGACATCTAAAAGTTTGTTTGTGTGCAATGGTGGAGCTGTCAGTTGAAAAAGTTCCAAGCAGACAGTGATAGCAAATTCCACCATGAAAGCAGAATATATTGCTGCATCAGAAGCTGCAAATGTGGCATTCTGGTATAAGAAGTTTGCCACAGAGATCGGAGTGATGCCATCAGATGCCATTCCTTTGTACTGCGACAACAATGGTGCCATAGCCCTTGCTAAGGAGATGAGGTCTCACCAAAAATCTAAGCACATCGAGCGACGATACCACCTCATCCATGATTACCTCGAGAAGGGTTACATTGAGGACAAGAGAGTCAACTCCACAGACAATGCGATGGACCCACTTACAAATCCGTTGGGCCAGCAGAAGATCGAAGCTCACCTTAAGAAGATAGGACTTAGATTTATAGCGAATTGGCTTTAGGTCAAGTGGGAGTTTGTTAGATATGTATGCCCTAGAAGCTAGAATTGGCTAACACTTGTAATACACTTCTAGGGGCAAAATTATAATTTTGACTATAAATAATAAAATGGATTATTTTCTATCACATATGTGTATTTAGTGTCTATGATATATTCCTTGAGTTAATGGTAATGATAATTCTTATTTTCAAGAGTTAAAAATTTAAGACAAGAATTTTTATTATTAACTCATAAAATGCTCCTGACCGTAGGATCATCATGAGGATGGTGATTGATCCGAAAGGTTAGTGTACAATCGCTTCTTTATAGTAGATGAGTCTTGAGTCTATGGTGTAGAGACACCGGAGCGAGAGTACAGATACTCATTAGAGAATAAGAGCACTGAGCGTGACCACCTCGAGTAGTCATAAGGAAATCTACCTTCTCGTCGATGACTGACTCGAAGCTTATGTCTGATTCTTTAACCTGAGGTGCATCGGTAGTTCACCTTGAGGGTGTTATAGTTTAACTACACCATGACTCGGTCTTCTAGCCATTCGGAATCCTGAGGTGTATGTTGGCTATAGCATGTTCATTGTAGGAATTGGATTGCACCATGATGGAATCTATCTACCTCGGTGGATAAGGAGCAGCCATATGATGATCATAAGAATCAAGTCCATAAGCCCATGGCCATGGTAGAGAGTGTGAAATAATAGAAAGAGTTTCTATTAAGATTTTCACATCGAACTTGAATCGAATGATTAAATCATATGATAGAAATTAGGGTTTGACGAGTTCACCTTAACCCTAATTTGATTAGGGCTCAAGATAGAAGAACTTAATCACACAAGTAGCTACATCGAGAGGTTCATTTTCAGTTTTGATGGATTGTCACCATATACTGCTAGGTGTCACTGGTGGATTTTGGGAGCAATTAGAATGATTTAGATGATCGATCATTCTAGTTGTCTAAATCAGAAGAGTTCTGATCCATCGAAAGGAGTTTCGATGATGTCGATGATAGAGATTATGATATATCTTATTACCATATAGAACTAAACCTAATTGGGTCACACAATAAGGATTTGGATCTGGATATCATCAATTGAACTAACCCAGTTCAATTGATTTGAATTAGATTCAATTAGGTTCAAGGAAATCATGCTAGCACACGATTGAGTCTAACATTCTTCTTTTTCTATCATTAAAAGTTGTCTCGACTGAGCCAAATGAGATTGTGCTCACTCAGGTACTTTTACCTGATTTGACTGGAGCTTGTTCAGGTTAGAAATGGATTGTCTTAATTTATGAGATAAATTTAAAACAACACTTGCCATTTTTCATCACCTGCTAATTCTTATCCTTTGACTTTTGTCAAACATTGACCTTTGATATTTGGACATCTACCCATGTGTCATGCACTTATTGGAGAGCAGATAGGGCTTGTCCCCTCCCTAGAAATTGGAAAGGAGGGGGTGCACACCTAGGATGGCGTGCGCCCATGGATAGGGATGCCCAGAGTCCCATACGGATGGGACTCCAGGTTGCTTCTTGGATTCAAACTAGGTGACCCTCACCTATAGACTTTGACCAGTCTTAGGCGCCACCTTAGGATAAATCTGTGGGCCTCTCATCTGATTGGATCAGATGATGTCATCCCATAAATTAGATTTAGATCTGATTGAATGAAGCAACATGATTGGCCGGGGTGATGTGGCACTACATGGCGCAGCAGGGTCTATATAAAGACCTGTCTGTGTCCACTTTTCAGAGACTTCTCTCCTAGCCACACCCCAAGGCTGTCCCTCTCCCTTCTCCATGCCACCTTCAGGCCATCTCTCTTCTCTCCATGCCCAAGGATAGTTGGGCTTCAGATTAGTATGATTCAGACAAAAAAAGGCTGACGAGAAAGGAAGAAGGCAGCACTGCTGCAGAGATGACTGCTAATCTTCGAGAGAAGTTTCGAAGATCCTCCAAATCAGATCCAGATCTAATTTTTGGAGATGAGATAAAGAAAAAGAAGATCTCCAGATCTAGCCTGAGTGGATACTGGTAGAGACTAGGCGCTTGCATGGCTAGATCCAGAACCTCAGGCCTTCAGCAGGATCATCAACGAATAATCAGATTACCTAGAATCAAGATAAAATTAATTTAGATTTAATTTAATTTAATTTTTTTATTTATCAGATCATAAAATTAGATCTGAAAAATGTTAGATCTGATTAGGATTTAAGAGAAAATTTTTGAAATATGTCTCTCAATCCAATCAGATCTGAACGAACCTGACCCCAGAAAATCAGGATTTTTTCTTCACCCAGGCCTCTAGAGCTCAGTGTCTTCAATCAAGAAGAAACTATGGTATGGGGTAGAGGTTGAGCTTAGGTTAATGGTTGCTTCAAGGTAGATGGTGCAGAGAGGAATAGTTGGTCTTCTACACCATCTCAATGCCAATGCCGATCCATGATCAAAATCACTTATTTTAATTTTAATTTTTTAATTTTTTAATTTTATGTATTTAATTTTTAAACTTTTAAATTAATATAAATTTTATTTTCATGCTCTTTAAATTTCATGCTCTTTACTTTTATTGTAAATTTATTTTTATGTAAGTAGATGCTAAGATCTAAATAGTAGATCTTAGTACCAAGTTTTTCTTTCTACATCATTTAAATTTCTATTATTTATATAATTTTAATTTTTATTTTTCAACTTCAATTCTATTTTTAAACTCTTTTCTTTTCTTTTATAAAAATCAATGATTTCAAATCAAGCATTGCTTTTCCTATGGATTTGATCCAACTTGCTATTTTTTACATATTTTTAATTATTTTAAGATGCTGAAATTAAATTGATAAACATGATGTCTTAATGATAACTTCACAATTTTATCAAGTTTAAGAACTCTTTTCTCTCTTTCTTCTTCTTTTCTCCTTCAAAAATAAAATAAAATAAAATAAAATAAAATTAAACTAAATTAAAAATAATAAAAAATAATAATAAATCATAAAAAATTTAAAAATAATAAAATAATAAAAATCTAAAAAAATTTAAAAAAATTTTTGAACCGCACATTAAGGTTGCACTAGTACATGCACGATAGAAAATCACTTTTTCTAATCTAGTTGAATCTAATTCTAAAATCAAATGACTGATTCATATTAAATCTGATAATCAAATGGCTGAAAATCATGGAGAACATCCTAGACAAGTAAAGAAATATTTTATTCCTTCCATCTATAATTCTTTAAGTTATATCCACTTGTCTGATATTCCCGCAAGTCATTATGAGATCAAGTCAACCACAATCCAAATACTTTCATCTTTCTATGAAAATACCAATGAAGATCCTTATAAGCATCTAGATGAGTTCTTAGATATCTGTTCTGTGATGAAAATTTAAAATTTTTCTGATGATGCCCATAGACTAATCTTATTTCCTTTTCATTAAAGGACAAAATCAAGTGCTGGCTTGACACAATAGAAAAATCAATCAAAACTTGGGCTAAATTATAATATAAATTTCTTAAGAAATTTTATTTTATAGGCCGAACCATCACCATGAGGTGAGCTATCACTGGATTTGCTCAACTTCCAATGGAACGAATTCACGAGTCATGGAAAAAACTTAAAGAACTTCTTAAAAAATATCCACACCATGGTCTATTTAAGTGTCAAATAGTTCAAGCTTTTTATGAAGGTTTAGAAGATCAGTATAGACAAATGGTAGATGCATCCTATGGAGGTGCATTCATGAGTAAAAGTGAGGATGAAGCCTATGTCTTATTTGAAACCTTGAGTAAAAACTTAATTAACCATGCTTCGTTATCTTTCTACTAAAAACAAGTAGGAATTTATGATTTTAAACATCCAAAATCTAGTTTTAAGTCTAATTTGAACTTGATAAAAAAAGTTAACCTTCTTTTCCAAAAATTAAATCAATTCCTAATCCTAGACCAACAATCTTCTGTATAATTCACATCATCTTCTAATTATTAGGAGATTTATTCTATCTATGCTAGCCTAGCCCATCATGTAAGTAAATATCCTATGGCTGCACAGTTTCCACCTTTCATCCAAGAACGAGTTCAAGTTATGCAAAACTACTCCAAGCTAGTTAATGATCCATTTTTAAACTCATATAACTTAGGTTGAAGGAACCACCCCAATATTTCTTGGATACCTCGGTAGACTCAAGCTTAGATCTAAATTCTACTAGTGCAAAATTATCAAAATATGCACCAATACTAGAACTATGCCAATAACAGTGGTCAGCCTAGTCAGTCTACCTAACCATCATATTACAATCAGCCATCATACCCACCTTCTCAATAGACCAATCCAGCCGATGATAGATTTAACTAGCTTCAACAATTAATTTTAACTCAATAATAATCCATTGCCAAGCTAGAAGCATAAATAAGATAATTAGTTGAGTCTATCATGAGGAGAGAACTAGGTTAATTATTGAGCCTATTTATAGCAAATCCTATAAATAGTCTACTTAATATCCATCAACCACATGGACCTAGTCATCAATCTAATGTCCTCCTTAAGAATCCCCAATTAAAGAATGCTAAAGCAATTTTTGAACTTAGAAATGATAGGATTCTTAAGGTCTCATATCAAGATCAAGTGAGAGAGGCTCGTACTGATGCTAGCCAAAATAAAAATTTAGAAGAAAAAGTTGGTACTGAAACTAACCACATAAAAGAACCAAAGCTCAAAACTGGTACTGATGCTGGTTCCAATTTAAATAAGACCGAGAAAGGGAAGAAGAGAGCAGATGAGTTAACCAAGACTTGTAAACCTAAAATCCCATTTCCTTCAATCCTAGAAGCTGGATCTTCTTACAAAAACCAAGGGACATGCAACGAAGAGCCAATGGAGTTGTTTAAGCAAGATCATATTAATTTATCTTTAGAATTAAGGCTATTTTTAGTCATACCTAAATTTGAATGTTTAGAACCAAGTAACACTCTCCCAATACCCATTTCATTAAACTTAACTCCTAACTTAAAAACTTAATTTATGAATATTTTAGAAGAACAAATAGGAGAAATTCTTAACAAACAAAGGTCTAAAAAAGGGATCACAAACTATCTTTCCATAATTAATAATGAATTTATCAATAAAGGGATACCAATTATCTTTCTGAGATTAGCAATCCAAAATCATTGAAATTTATCTATCCAATATTTGACATGGGATAGATAATCTATATTGTGTCTAACTAAAGATAGTAAACTTAGCACTTATAATTGGGAGACAACTCAATATTTATTTTTCTTACATCTAATTTATCTTTTTAATTTATTTTTTTAGGATATGTTGAATAAGTTGGAGGGAGAGCCAAATTTTCAAGATCTTTGCTGGAAGAAAAATATATTAAGTCAAGTGTATTCTTTTCTATTCTTTATTATATTTTTTATTTTTTTCTCCATTGAGAATAATGTCAATTAAGTTTTAGAGAGAATAATAAAAATTTTAAAATTTTTAAAATTTTTAAAATCTTTGAATATGTTAGTATTTTGCATTTAGACACCCGATTATGCTTAAGAATCGAGTTGAACTAAGCATTTTTTTTAAAAAAATTGATGCACAGATCAGAAAATTTATAAGATATTGAGGAACCAAGTATTAATAAAATTCAATAAAGAGTTAACTATAGAACATAAATAATTTTTTTTGAATATTTTTAATTTTTTATACCAGCATCAAAGAAGAGTCTACTTTGTATGAGCTTGTGTAGGTTAACTATATATTTTTTCATAAAATAATTAAAATAAAATAATTTTTAAGTACTTCTCACTGAGTAACCAGATCTCTTTACCTAAGTAAGCATTGAGTTTCATATCAAAAGAAAAGAATAGAAAAGCTCATTGTAAAGCTAGTCTTAACTCATAGCCTGTTTGATTTAGGCTAGTAAGTCTGAAGGGTATTTTATACGTAGTGCTCTAAAGCCAACTAGTTGGGAGTCATTGGCCCAAGACTCACTACATGGATCAAACAAAAAGCTTAAAAGGTTAAGACACTCAATAATGGTACAATGTTAAAAAAATTTTAGTTGTTTATCAAGTAACTGTTAGATGTATGCCCTAGAAGCCAAATTAGCTAACACTTATAATACACATTTAGAAGTATTTTTTAATTTTGATTTAAAATTAATAAAGGATTATTTTTTTCTATCATATTGTGTATAAGTGTCTGTGATACATCCTTTAAGTTAATAGGTATGATAATGCATATTTTTAAGAGTTAAAAATTTAAGACATGTATTTTCATAATTAACTCATAAATTATTCCTGACTGTAGGATCATCATGAGAATGATGATCGATCCGAAAGATTGGTGTATGATCACTTTCTTAGGATAGATGAGTTTTAAGTCTATGGTATAGAGATACTGAAGCAAAAGTATAGGTACTCATTGAGAACGAGAGTACTGAGTATGACTATTTGAGCAGTCATAAAGGAGTCTATCTTCTCATCGATGACTAGCTCGATGCTGTAGTTATGTATTTGGTTCTTTGATCTGAGGTGCATCGATAGTTCACCTTGAGTATGTTATAGTTTGACTACACCATAACTCGATCTCCTAGTCATTCGAAATCTTGAGATGTATGTTGGCTATAGCATGTTTATTGTAGAAATTGGATCGCACTAATAAGGGATCTATCTACCTCGGTAGATGAGGAGTAGTCCTATGATGACTATGATATCATGTTCTTAAGTCCATGGCCGTGGCGATATGAATTAATAGAAAAGAATTTTCTATTAGGATTTTACATTAGACTCAAATCAAATGATTCAATCATATGACGGGTGTTGGATTTGACGAGTTCACCTTAATCCTAATCCTATTGGGGCTCATGATAGAGGAACCCAATCATACTGGTAGCTGCACCGAGAGATTTATATTCGATTCTGATGGATTGCCACCATATATTGCTAGATGTCACTGATGGATTTTGGGATCAATTAGAATGGTCTTGATGATCGATCATTCTAATTGGGTGAATCGAAAGAGTTCTAATCCATCAAAAGATATTTTGATGATGTCGATGATAGAGATCACAAAATATCCTATTACCATATAGAACTGAACATAATTGGATCACATAAATAAGGATTTGAGTCTAGATATCATCAATTGGGCTAATCTAGTTTGATTGATTTGGATTAGATCCAATCAGGTTCAAGAAAATCATGCTAGCATACAATTAAGCCTGAATTTCTTCTTCTATCTTTATTTTGGTTCATCTCGACTGAGTCAAATTAGATTTAGCTCACCTAAGAGCCCTATATGGATTTGTCCTGATCTAACTGGGGCTTGTTCTAGTTAGATAAGGCCTTGTCCTGATGAGATCAGAGCTTGTCCTGATAAAATCAAAGCTTGTCCTAAAACCATGTGATGGCATTAAAACAAGGGGTCTTTGATCCAGTCTTTGCAAGAAAGTGAAGGAAAATCATATTTTTCTACCCCAGGATTGATCTGATCTGATTTAATCTATAGCAGAATTTTAAAAATTTTTCTACAAAATCTAATCAGATCTGAAAGTTCTCAGATCTGAACCATATGATATGATATTAAAAGCAAAAAATTAAATTAAAACCATAACAACTTTTGTTACCTATTTGGAGAAACCTTTTATCCTAACGATGATCCGACTGCTCCTAAGGTTCTAGATCTAGCCGCACACCTATCTGACCACTACCAAAGTCCACCTGGGCTGGTTCTAGATGCCTTCTCCTACTAGATCTGATCTTTGGAGATCAGATCTAGAGTCTTTTGTAGAACCTTCAAAACAAACTCTGAATGTCGCACATTCATCTCATGGATAGGCATTTTTTGCCTTATCTTTGCCCCTGCTGATAAGAGCACAATATTGTCATTAAGATACCATGTTTATTAGTTTAATTTTGACTTCTTAAAATAATTAAAAAATACATAGAAAGTAGCGAGTCGGGTCAAGTCTATAGAGAAGATAGTGTTTTAGTTTTAAAATCTTTGATTTTTATAACAAAAATTTAAAAAAAACTAAATTAAAAAAATAGAATTATAAATAAAAAGTAAAATTTAAAAGGTCCATAAAGATAATCTTAGTACTAAGATCCAGTACCTAGATCTTAGCATCAACTTACAATAAAATTAAAGGGTAATAAAATTAAATTTGTAAAAAAAATAAAGAGCATAAAATTTAAATAGCTAGAAAATAAAAATTACACTAATTAAAAGTTTAAAATTTAAATATATAAAATTTAAAAAGAATAGAAAAAAAATAAAAGCAGTCGATCTTGATCTTGGATCGGTGTTAGCATTGAGATGGTGTACAAGTCAGCTCTTCCTCTCAGCACCGTCTGACCCGAAGCGATCATGAATCCCAAGCATGGCTTTAACTTGTATCATCATCTTCTCTTAACTGAAGATGACTTGATTTGATTGCCTGGGATCCTTTAAATAGATGTTGGAGGGCTGGATCCTTTGTTTCTAGGCAACATAGGATTAAAGAGGAGTTTTGATTAGCAAATATAAAGAAATCTCATGTTGGATTAAAACTCTCTCTGGAAGAATTTTGTTGAGTTCTATAAATTCTAGACATTAAATCCTGATTAAATGGTCCAAAAAATGCTAAAAATTGATGTATAATAGCCCAAATCAAGTTAGAATAATTTTTGGCCATTGGATCACTTTGATCTAGAAGATCTGGGTCGTCAGATGCACCTCTAGGTGTTTAAATCATCGTCGAAAGCTTTGTCAACCGTTGGATCACTGCCAAGAGCATCTAGAGCCATCCGATCACATGCTGGATGGGAGCTGAATTTGTATTAAATTGGGAAAAGACATCAACAGCAGGATCTTCATCGGTAGTGACCACAGCCATTGGATGGTGCAAACACTATTCCCATGGATCCTATGATAGGAATGGTGTATATGGCGGAAGCAAGAACTTTAAAGCAAAAACATGAAATCATATAAACCAAACCCAAACCCTAGGACCATCTTATTAGCAATTAAATTATATAATATGCATTTGTAATATAAAAGAAAGTATTAGAACATACCTCTTATCGCTAAACCCTAAATTGACCCTGATCGTCGGTAGCAGTCCATCAGGGGTTCCACCAGGTGCCCACATATTCACCCTCCAATGTTGATCCACACAGAGACTTGATCAAGACACCAGCACCTCTGATTTATATAATTAGAGTTCTAATAATAACAACTTTAATTAAAAGGGTAAGACCATCTTTGGCCTTTATGTCACCTTCCTTGTCGCTCCTTATCTATCTTTCTTTTTCTTTATCTTCTTAATTTTTCTTCCTAATCTCTTAGTCTTAAGATGACTTCTTAACCTTATAAGGACAAGGTCTAAACAAGAGAAGGAAATAAAGAAAATTGGACAAAAGGAAACTCTTGTAAGAAAGAAAGATAATTTTCACATCTCTCGGACTCATGGTACGCACCCTTATTTAAAATATACGTAAGGGTGCCAACACAATTTCTCATGCCCATTCAAAAAATATCTCATTTCCCTTCAGCCAATCTCATGCCTCATCAAAAAATAATGAGATGTAGACTTAGTCCAAGAGGTGCCTTAAAGCAGAAGGACTCTTGGACTAATTCTACCTAAGTTATTTACGAAGAGTCGCAATATTTCATCTTTGCGCCACCCTTTTCATCCATTAGATCAGATAAAAAAGGCCATCCAAAGGCTCTAAAAGAGATGCCCATTCAGCAAGAAGACGTGGAGATGATCTTTGAATAGTCAAAGTCTCAACAGACTTTGACTTGGTCTAAGAGGCGTCAAGGCGGAGTTGGCGGCATGGAGTCTTGGGCGGCAAGGAGTCTTGGGCGACAAAGAATCCTGGGCGATAAAAATTAAAAAGAAAATGATGTTTTTAACTTGTAGAAGGACTCTTTATCACCACATATCTGATGTCCATGCCTATTCAAAATTATTTACATGACATAACAAATGGGAAAAGTCAAAGAAGGTAGGAGCCAACTAATTCTATGCGTCAAAAATGCTTTGCGCATGAAAGACTTCCCACATGCAAGAGAGAGACTCTCTGGCATATGGGATTCAAGTATGTGGCACCCCAACTGAAGCCCAATCAGTCTAGGTTAATCCAATTCAAGATCAAATCCTTTTTGGCCTAAATCGGACCTTAATTAGCCTAAATCGGAAGCCGATTCGAATCCAATTCGAATCCAGGTGCTAGGGTTTGCTACATGTGCTAGCAAGTTCATCTTGCAAACATGATCTAATCCAATTAGACCCTTAATCAACTCTCTTTGTGTGTGACCCATTGGGTTCCACATCTAACCAGCAGTGAGTCTAGGTGTGATTTGACCTAATCTGGTTAGAACTCAACCAAACCAATTTAGGTCAAAACTAGCCAACCCAATTTGACTTAATTTAGAACACTTTCTAATTTAATGATCAAATTAAAATTTTAATTTGATCAAACCCACAAGATATGATTGACGTCTAGCAACATATAATGACTTCTTGAAAGATATAAAATTTTGATGGAAATACCAAAAATATCCTTCAGTGAAAATTATCATGCAACTAGATCCTTCGATCTCCCTACATCCTGAATATGACTCTGGGTATGAAAATATGTCAATCCCAATATCATATTCATTTCTCTTTCAATCTTATGATGATGATTTATTTAATGAAATATTAGAAACCATTTCTAATTTTTCATCATGCTTTGATCAAAGTCTTCCTGAATCATCATTTGTTTGAAGCAAGGTAGGATGCTATTTCCTCTTACCAGGAGAGATCGATTTCATGTTAACCTACTCACAACCTTCATATATATAATCTACCATATCCAGATCATCCCGTACATAACTGAGTCATGAATGAGTATGAACCAAAATATGGATTTATATATATAAGATTCTATGGTAGTTTCAGGTCAAAGGATTACATGCACAAATTCCACTATGAGAACCATCTATTGACATGTAGATAAGACTCCATTAGATATTCTTGATTTGAATCAATTCAGTAAACTCATTGTCTAATGAGCACCCACATTCTTATATTAGTGTCACTCACAAGTTATTGTGAGATCAATCACCCTCTCAATCGAGCATACAAAGAATGTGCTAGTCTTATCGGAAAACATTGATCCCTAACTCAATGTCCCATCGACTAGGAATATTTAAATTAGAGTTTTAAGATTTTAGGTCTCACTGATATGATCTCATCATAATCCTAGAACCATAGCCCTAATTTATAGGGTTCATCATAATCTTAAATAAATAATAAGACACTGCATATGATGAAATAAATGCCTTTATTTATTTATTAAAAAATATCATCACATGAGTTTGGAAGGCAAAGAACAGCCCAAAAATTAATTGGCTTGAGTGCATATTCCTTTCAATCTCCCACTTGCAATAACGCCCATTGCCCTTATATTTTAATCTCATACAATCAAGGTGGCAATCAAACAGTTGCAGTGGTAAAGCCTTAGTGAATGGGTCTGCTATGTTGTTCTTTGTGTCAACTCATTCTATGACTACATCTTTTCTTTCAATAATTTCACGAATGAGATGGAAGTATCTCAGAATGTGTTTGGATTTATGTTGAGACCTTGGTTCCTTTGCTTGAGCAACAGCTCCAGTATTATCACGGTAAAGTGGTACTGGATTCTCAATTTCAAGAATAACACTCAATTCAGTGATGAACTTCTTCATCCAGATAGCTTCCTTGGCGGCTTCACTTACAGCTATGTATTCTGCTTCAGTGGTTGAGTCAGCTACAGTTGGCTGCTTAGTACTCTTCCAACTTACTACTCCACCATTCAGAGTAAAGACATACCCTGAAATGGATTTGCTATCATCTAGATCTGATTGAAAACTAGAGTCAGAATATGCTTCTAATTTAAGATAAGAACCACCATATACTAGAAAAATATCTTTAGTCCTTTTCAAGTACTTAAGAATATTTTTCACAGCTTTTCAATGATCCTCTCCTGGATCAGCTTGAAATCTACTTGCAATGCCTAAAGCATAAGCAACATCAGGCCTTGTACATAACATGGCATACATTATTGATCCAACAGCCGAAGCATAAGGAATAGAACTCATTCTATTTCTCTCTTTAGGTGTCTTAGGAGACATCTTTTTAGAGAGATGTATGCCTTGACTCATGGGTAAATAACCTCTTTTACTCCCATCCATACTGAATCTTTTCAGTATTAAGTCAATGTACCTTGATTGGGACAAGCCTAGCATCCTCTTAGATCTATCTCTATAGATCTTTATTCCTAGTATATAGGATGCTTCTCCCAAATCTTTCATGGAAAACTTATTTGATAGCCATAATTTGACTGATTGTAACATTGGAATATCATTCCCAATGAGGAGTATGTCATCTACATATGAAACTAAGAAGACTATGGTTCTCCCACTAGTTTTCTTATACACACATGGTTCATCAACATTCTTGATAAAACCAAACTCTTTTACTGTTTCATCAAAATGGATGTTCCAACTCCTTGATGCTTGCTTTAATCCATAAATGGATCTCTTAAGCTTGCATACCTAATTTGGTCTCTCATTTGACTCAAATCCCTCTGGCTGTGACATATAGACCTCCTCCTCAAGGAAACCATTAATGAAGGTAGTCTTCACATCCATTTGCCATATTTCATAGTTGTGGTATGCTGCTATGGCAAGCATAATCCGAATAGATTTGAGCATGGCAACAGGTGAAAATGTTTCATCATAATCAATCCCCTATTTTTGCCTAAAACCCTTAGCCACCAATCTGGCCTTATAGGTTTCAATTTGACCATCAGCTCCAATCTTTTTCTTAAAAATCCATTTGCATCCAATAGGATTTATATTCTTTGGTGCATCCACCAAAGTCCATACTTTGTTGGTGTGCATGGATTCCATTTCGGATTGCATGGCAGCTAGCCATTTATAAGAGTCCTTACTTTTGACTGCTTCCATATAGGTCAGAGGTTCGTCATTCTCAATGACTTAGGCTTCATTATTCTCAATAATGAAACCATACCTCATAGGTGTATTTCGTACTCTTTTAGACCTACGGATAGGAGTTATGTGTTCTGATTCTTTTATGTGATTATATGGTTGAGAAATTTCTATTTGTTTTTCTTGAACTTCACTAAGTTCAATATTTCTGCCACTGCCCTTTTCTAGGATAAATTTCTTTTCCATGAAAGTGGCATGCCTACTTACAAATACCTTTTGTTTAGTAGGATGGTAGAATAAATATCCTATACTATTTCTAGGATATCCTATAAATAGACATCTATCTGATCTAGCATCAAGTTTATGTCCAAAATTTTTTTTGACATATACTGGACAACCCCATATCTTAAGATACTTAAGATTAGGTTTCTTACTTCTCCATATGTCATATGGAGTACTAGATACAGATTTAGAAGGTACTCTATTCAAGATGTAAATTGCAGTCTCCAGAGCATGACCCCAGAAGGAAATAGGTAATTCAGTGAAGCACATCATGGACCGTACCATATCTAATAAGGTATGATTTTTTCTTTTGGCTACACCATTTAATTACGATGTATAAGGGGGTGTCCATTTAGAGAGAATTCCTTTAACTTTAAGATAGTCAAGAAACTCACTAGATAAGTATTCTCCTCCCTGATCAGATCGAAGGATTTTAATATATCGTTCAGTTTGTTTTTCGATCATACTTTGATACTCTTTAAATTTATCAAAGGCTTCTGATTTGTGTTTCATAAGATACACATATCCAAACCTAGATAAATTATCAGTGAACGTTATAAAATAAGAGTATCCTCCTCTGACTTGAGTTGTCATAGAACCACATACATCTGTATGTACAAGTTCTAATAACTCACTTGTCCTTTCTCCAGGTCCTCTAAATGGAATCTTGGTCATTTTACCCATGAGGCATGATTCATAAGTTCCCAATGATTCATAATCAAAAGGATCAAAGAACTTTTCTTTGTATAACTTGTTAATCCTAGCCTCACTAATATGACCTAATCGACAATGCCAAAGTAAAGTATTATTTATGTCATCTCTCTTACATTTTCTGTTTTCATCAATATGAAATATATTGTCATCCAAACATAGAGTCAACAAACCATTGCTAAATATGCCAAAACAAATATTTTCATTAGATTATTTGATCGAGCAACCTTTTCTTGTTACATTAAGACTATAACCTTGTTTTAATAACAAGGGTATAGATATAATATTTCTAATGATCTTAGGCATATAATAACAATTTGTAAGCTCTAAGATCTTTCCATAAGATAACTTCAATATATTTGTCCCTACAGCTTCTGCTTGGATAGACTCTCCTCCAGCGCCATAGACCTTGAAGTCACCTTTCTTCAAACTCTTAATTTTTTAAAGCTCCTATAAAGATTTATAGATATAAAAATCACAGCCGGTATCTAATACCCAAGAATTTAAAATGGAAGAATTTAATGATAATATAGTATGTATCTCATACATTTCTTTTGGTGCATTATTTGCATCAGACTTCACAGTTGCAAGGTAAGCCTTGCAATTCCTCTTTCAATGACCTATTTTGCCACAGTGAAAATAGGTCATCTATCCGAAGATCTTTTTCTCCTTTTTCTTCTTATTTATACCACTTTTAGGGTTCAACCTTCTCTTTGAACCCTTTTTGCCTGCCTTCTTCTTGAAGATCCCATCCACAAGAAGAAGAGGAGCCTTATCTTTCTTGATATGGCTTTCTACTATCTTGAGCATATTTAACAGCTCAGGCAAAGAAGAATTCAGTTTGTTCATGTGATAGTTCACGACAAACTAAGAAAATGATTCTGGGAGTAATTGCAGGATCAAATCCTGACTTAACTCTCCATCCATAACAAAATCTAATTGACTTAATCGAGTGATTAGGTCAATTACCATCAAAACATAATTTTGTACGGATGTTTCTTCTATCATTCTTGCATGAAATAATTGCTTAGATATTTCATATCTAGCAGTCCTACTATGCTCTCCATAAAGCTCTTTTAGATTGAGCAATATGGATTGAGTGTCCATGCCATCATGCAGCCTTTGTAATTCATTATTCATAGAGGCAAGTACGATGCATTTGACAGTAAGGGAATCATTTTGCCACATCTTGTATGTGGACTTATCTTCATCTGTGGTATCATTTTCTAATGGCTTAGGATCAGGGGCATCAAGAATATAGGAGAGCTTTTCTTGATTGAGTACTATTTTTAGGTTTCTCAATCAGTTAACATAATTTTGACCAGTCAATTTACTTGAATCCAAAATTGAACGCAATGAAAGTGAAGAAGCCATTTAATCTACATAATAAAGAACAATATATAAGCAAACAACTCATGATGACAAACATAATTAAATTAGGACTTTAATTTAATTATGTCTCCCACTATTTAATCAAAAAATCATAACCCTCTTATTGATTTTCTTAGTGAGAATAAGATCCTAATTCCTTATAAAAGATCTTGTGGTTGCACAACAAATCTGTTATAAGTTCAAAGGTAGGAAACTCTTTCCAATTACATTTTTATGCAATTCTCAAAAAACTTTTGCCTCTAAAACATTAATAGCCTTGTGTTAGCACAACAAACTTTAATATTTTAGTTTAAATAAAACCCTTCATTTCTATACAGTCAAAATAAAATATGACTACTTTTGTGGTTATACAATAAAGCAGTATATTCAAAATACTGTAAGCATCTCAATGCATTAGATTAATATTATATCATTCTCCATGATAGATCTTGTGGTTACACAATAAAACTAATATGGTTCTGAACATAATAAGAACCTAGTATGAAGGAAGGCCTTAATGTAGTGAATATAATATTAAGCATTTCAATCTAGAATTAAATTAATCGAATCAGCTAGGCACGTGGGAGAGAAGTAGGAGTCCCCCTATTGCTTTCCTTAGACACCAATAAATTGGCCAGGTCAGACAACAGAATCAATTAAAAAACCACATTCTTTTTACCAATCATGAATCATTTATCCTAGATACCGATTAATCAATTAGACATCCCGACTGATACAGCTATAGATTAATTACACTACAACTTAATATAATTTTTAAAGAGGAATTTCAAAGGTCTTGATGGATATTCTGATTTAAATCAAACTAAATGTCTAATAGCATCAATTATAATAAAATTTATATATATCTATTGACATGTATAATTATTCTAGGACAACCATCATTATATAGTGAATACTTTCCATTATATCAGGGCAACCTTTATAGAATAATATATACATCATAATCTCATTATGATAAATAAAAGAATATGATCTCATCATATAAATAACATACAAATAAACAATATATATATATATATATATCATACTTTTTTTTTGTGCCATTATATTATAAGCAAAGCATTATATTATTTAACCTAATAAGGCTTGCTCTGATACCACTGATAGGAATGGTGTACAGGGCGGAAACATGAATTTCAAAGCAAAAATATCAAATCATATAAACCAAACCCGAACCCTAGGACCACCTTATTTGCAATTAAATCATATAACATGCATTTGTAATCTAAAAGAAAGTATTAGAACATACCTCTTATCGCTAAATCCTAAATTAACCCTGATCATCGGTAGCAATCCATCAGGGGTTTCATCAAGTGCCCACGTGTTCACCCTCCAACGTTGATCCACACAGAGACTTGATCAAGACACCAGCACCTCTGATTTATATAATTAGAGTTCTAATAAAAAAAACTTCAATTAAAAGGGCAAGACCTTCTTTAGCCTTTATGTCACCTTCCTTGCCTCTCCTTATCTATCTTTTTTTTTCTTATCTTCTTAATTTTTCTTCCTAATCTCTTAGTCTTAAGATGACTTCTTGTCCTTATAAGGATAAGGTCTAGACAAGAGAAGGAAAGATAGAAAATTGGACAAAAAAAAACTCTTGTAAAAAAGAAAGATAATTTTCATATCTCTCGAACTCATGGTACGCACCCTTATTTATAATATACGTAAGGGTGCCAATACAATTTCTCATGCCCATTCAAAAAATATCTCATGTCCCTTCAACCAATCTCATGCCTCATCAAAAAATAATGAGATGTAGACTTAGTCCAAGAGGTGCCTTAAAGCAGAAGGACTCGTGGACTAATTCTACGTAAGTTATTTATGAAGAGTCGCAATATTTCATCTTTGGCGCCACCCTTTTCATCCATTAGATCAGATAAAAAAGGAAATCCAAAGGCTCTAAAAGGGATGCCCATTCAGCAAGAAGGCGTGAAGATGATCTTTGAATAGTCAAAGTCCTAAGAGACTTATACTTGGTCCAAGAGGCATCAAGAAGGAGTGGGCGGCATGGAGTCTTGGGCGGCAAGGAGTCTTGGGCGGCAAAGAATCCT
The DNA here is from genome assembly GCA_006176705.1 of Cocos nucifera. Taxonomy (NCBI): domain Eukaryota; kingdom Viridiplantae; phylum Streptophyta; class Magnoliopsida; order Arecales; family Arecaceae; genus Cocos; species Cocos nucifera. Next base: position 114,112 of record QRFJ01003917.1, read on the forward strand.
GGATGACAAAAATTAAAAAGAAAATGGAGTTTCTAACTTGTAGAAGGACTCTTTATCACCCCATTTCTGATGTCCATGCCTATTCAAAAATTTTTACGCGACATAACAATTGGAAAAAATCAAAGAATGTAGGCGCCAACTAATTCTATGCGTCAAAAATGCTTTGCGTATGAAAGACTTCCCACATGCAAGAGAGAGACTCTTTGGCACATGGGACTCAGGTATGTGGCACCCCAACTGAAGCCCAATTAGTCTAGGTTAATCCAATTCAAGACCAAATCTTATTTAGCTTAAATCAGACCTTAATTAGCCCAAATCGAAAGCCGATTCGAATCCAATTCGAATCCAGGTGCTAGGGTTTGCTACATGTGCTAGCATGTTCATCTTGCAAACATGGTCTAATCCAATCAGACCCTTAATCAATGCTCTTTTTTGTAACCCATTGGGTTCCACATCTAACCAACAGTGAGTCTAGGTGTGATTTAACCTAATCTAGTTAGAACTCAACCAAACCGATTTAGGTCAAAACTAGCCAACCCAATTTGACTTAATTTAGAACACTTTCTAATTTAATGATCAAATTAAAATTTTAATTTGATCGAACCTACAAGACATGACTGACATCTAGCAACGTATCATGACTTTCCAGAAGATGTAAAATTTTGATGAAAATACCAAAAATATCCTTCAGTGAAAATTACCATGCAACTAGATCTTTCGATCTTCCAATTTTAATTTGATCGAACCTACAAGACATGACTGACATCTAGCAATGTATCATGACTTTTCAGAAGATGTAAAATTTTGATGGAAATACCAAAAATATCCTTCAGTGATAATTACCATGCAACTAGATCATTCGATCTTCCTACATCCTGAATGTGACTTTAGGTATGAAAATATGTCAATCCTAATATCATATTCATTTGTCTTTCAATTTAAGATGATGATTCATTTAATGAAATATTAGAAACCATTTCTAATTTTTATCATGCTTTGATCAAAGTCTTCGTGGATCATCATTTGTTTGAAGTAGGTTGGATGCTATTTCCTCTTACCAGGAGAGATCGATTCCATGTTAACCTACTCACAACCTTCATATATATAATCTACCATATCCAGATCATCCCATACATAACTGAGTCATGAATGAGTATGAACCAAAATATGGATTTATATATATAAGATTCTATGGTAGTTTCAAGTCAAAGGATTACATGCACAAATTCCACCATGAGAACCTTCTATTGACATGTAGATAAGGCTCCATTAGATATTATCGATTTAGATCAATTCAGTGAACTCATTGTCTAATGAGCACCCACATTCTTGTATTAGTATCATACACAAGTTATTATGAGATCAATCACCCTCTCAATCGAGCATACAAAGAATGTGCTAGTCTTACGGAAAAACATTGATCCCTAACTCAATGTCCTATCGACTAGGAATATTTAAATTAGGGTTTTAAGATTTTAGGTGTCACTGGTATGATCTCATCATAATCCTAAATCATAGCCCTAATTTATAGGATTCATCATAATATTAAATAAATAATAAGACACTACATATAATGAAATAAATGCCTTTATTTATTTATTAAAAATATCATTACATGAGTTTGGAAGATAAAGAATAGTCCAAAAATTAATTGGCTTGAGGACATATTCCTTTCATCCTATAGACCGACCACACCACAGACCGCAACCAATCGATATGTGCCTTTTGCATGTGAAATTATCTTTTTGTCCTCATAAGCCGCGTGAGATTTTTTGTAAACCCTTTAAGGGTCTTGGTCCATCATGTGGCATCCTATAAACCCTTTAAGGGACCAGTAGGCTGGTTTCTATGGCTGAATCAGCTTGGATGGTGTGCTGGCTAGCTGGGATGCATAGGATGAGCTATTTTTGGTGGCTTGGCTGGGCAAGCCGACTGAGCCATTTTTAATTTTTTTATTTTTTCTTTAAAAATTCATATCAGATCCGTTATAGCTCTATTTTGCTCTAAACTTATTTTGTTGTGACTAAAAAAATAAGCTCTTTTTATTGATAAATATATTTTCTAAAAATAATAAATAAAAATATTTAATTTTTAAAAATAAAAATAAATTAATTATTAAATTAATATTTTTATTAGTATTTTTATGATACTTATCACACCCTCCATCTTAAGCTTTGCTCGACCTCGAGTAAAGAAAAAAATTTAGTTTTAGATATCTTTTAATTTTAAAATTTTAAATTTTATCCAAGTAATTTTCAAAATGGCCATTGATATTCAGTAGAGTATAAGTAAGGTATGTCATTGGAGTATTAATATTTATCAATATAAAAATTAAGTAAAGAACATTCAATTTTTTTAAACTTTTTCTAAATTTTTCTTTATTTATTACTGAATCATCTAAACTTTCATATGGATAAATGTATTGCTACTTCCACCCTTCATTTATTAAACTTTTTTTTAATTCACACTGCCCACATTTTGATGCGAATATCATTGCTTACTTAGGCAATGGGATCCAATTACTCGATGAAAAATCAATGTATTTTTTCTTTTAATGTTATACCACTATTGAGTGCCTTAATCCCTTAAGCTTTCTATTTGATTCATATAGCGAGTCTTGGGCTAATGACTTCCAAACTAGTTGGCTTTAGGGCACTAGGTATAAAATACCCCTTGGACTTAGTTGCTCGAATAAAAAAAGCTACGAGTTAAGACTAGCTTTACAATGAGCTTCCTTGCCCTTTCTATCTTTTGATGCAAAATTCAATGCTTGCTTAGACAAAGAGATCCAGTTACTCAATAAGAAGTACTTGAAAATTATTTTATTTTAATTTATTTTTTATATGTAGAAATATATAGTTATCCTACATAGGCCCATAAAAAGTAGATTTTTCTTTGATGCTGGTAGAAAAAATTAGAAGTGCTCAAAGAAAAATTATTTATATTCTAGACTTAACTCTTCATTAGGTTTTCTTAATACTTTATCCCTCAATATCTCATAAATTCTCTGATCTATGCATCAATTTTTTTTTAAAAAAATGCTTAGTTTAACTCAATTCATAAACATAATCAGGTGTCTAAATGCTAAATACTAACCTTTTCAAGGACTTTAAAAATTTTAAAAATTTTTATTATTCTCTTCTTCTAACTTAATCAACATTATCCTTAATGGAAAAGAAAAAATAAAGAATATAATAAAGAATAGGAAAAAATACACCTAGCTCAATGTGTTTTCAGTCCTACATAGGTCTTGAAAATTTGGGCTCTCCCTCCAACTTATTCAACATATCCTAAAAAGAAAATAAACTAAAAAGATAAATTAGATGCAAGAAACTAAATATTAAATTGTCTTCCAATAAGCACTAAGTTCTTCCAACAAGCACTAAGTTTATCGTCTTCAGCCAGACACAAGATGGCTTAACTATCCTATATCAAATACTGGATTGATAAATTTCAATGATTTTGGATTGTCAATCTCAAGAAGATAGTTTGTAATCCCTTTATTAATATATTCATTTTTTATTATGAGAATACAATTCGTGATCGCATTCTCAGACCATTGTTTGTTAAGAATTTTTTCTATTTATTCTTCTAGATTGCTCATGAATTGAGTTTTTAAATTAGAAATTGAGTTTTATATAGTGGGTATTGGAAGGACATCTAAAGGCAGTTTTAATTCTAGAGGTAAATTAATATTATCTTATTTAAACAACTATATTGGCTTTTCATTGCATGCCCCTAGATTTTTCTAAGAAGAACAGGCTTATAGGGTTAAAGAGAATAGGATTTTAGGTTTATAGGTCTCAGATAAATCATCCATTCTCTTCTTTTCTTTATCAGTCTTATTTAAATTAGAACTAGCATCAGTACTAATTTTGTACTTAGATTCTTCTATATGATTAGTCTTAGTACTAACCTCTTTTTCTAGATTTTATTTTGGTTAGCATCAGTACTAGCCTCTCTCACCTAGTTTTGATATGAATTCATAAGAATCCTATAACTCTTAAGTTCAAAAATTGCTTTGGCATTCTTTAATTGGGGATTCTTAAGTGGAACATTAAATTGATAACTTGGTTCAGATGATTGGTGGACAATAGGTGAGTTATTTATAGGATTTGAAATTGGTAGGCTCGATAATTGATCTAGTTATCTCCTCATGGTAGACTCAGCTAATTATCCTATTTGAGCTTCTAGTCTGATGATAAATTATTATTGATTCAGAATCGATTATTGTTGAGATAAGATTAATTGTTGTAGTTGATTAAATCTGTCGTCGACTAGATTGGTGTGTTGAGAAAATGGGTATGATGGCTAATTGTAATATGATGACTGGATGGACTAACTAGGCTGACCTCTATTATAGGCATAATTCTGATATTGAGGTCTATTTTGATAGTTTTGCACTAGTGGAGTTTGGGTCTAAGCCTAAGTCTATTGAGGTATCCAAGAAAAATTAGGATGGTTCCTCCATTCTGGGTTATAAGAGTTTGAAAAAGGATCATTAATCGATTTGAAGTAGCCTTTTGTAGCTTGATCTTGTTCTTGGATAAAAGGTGGATACTGTGCAGCCACAGGACATTCACTCACATGATGGGTTGGGTTGGTACAGATAGAACAAATTTCTTGATAATTAGAAGGTGGTGTATATTGTGCAGGAGATTATTGATCTAGGATTTGGAGTTGATCTATTTTCTAAGCAAGAAAGTTTACTTTATTTATTAGGTTTATGTCGGTCTTAGAATTAGATTCTGAATGTTTAAATTCATGGATCCCTATCCATTTTTGATAGAAAGATAATGAGGCATGGTTAATTGAGTTTTTACTCAAGATTTCAAATAAGGTATAGGTTTCACCCTCATTTTTATTCATGAATGCACCTCCACATGATTTATCTACCATCTATTTATATTGGTCTCCTAAACCCTCATAGAAAGCTTGAATGATTTGCTACTTAGATAAACCATGATGTGGGTATTTTCAAAGAAGTTTCTTAAGTCTTTCCTATGACTCGTGAATTTATTCTTCTAGAAGCCAAGCAAATCTAATGATAGCTCACCTTATAGTATTGGTTCGACCAATGGGATAAAATTTCTTAAGAAATTCACTTTGCAATTCAGCCTAAGTTTGAATTGGTCTCCCTATTATGCCAAACCAGTACTTGGTTTTGTCTTTTAAAAAAAAAGGGAATAAAATTAATCTAAGAGCATCATCAGTTAAATTTTGGATTTTCATCATAGTATAGATTTCTAAGAATTCATCCAAATGCTTGTAAGGATCTTCATTAGTATTTCCATAGAAAGATGGAAGCATCTCGATTGTAGTCGGCTTGATCTCATAGTGGGTAGCATGAATATTAGGTATTGGATACAAGTTGATGGATTATATGTGAAAGAAATAAAATATTCCTTCATCTGCCTAGGTGGTTCTTTAAAATTTTCAGCCATTTGATTATCTAGTTCAATATGGTTTTGTCATTCAATTTCATGATTGGGTTCAACTAAGTCAGAAAAAGTGATCTCCTACCATACATGTACTAGTGCTACCCTAACGCATGGTTCAAAATTTTTTAAATTTTTTTATTACTTTATTATTTTTTATATTTTAAAAATTTTAATATTTTTTTTTATTTTATTTTGAATTTGAATCAAATTGGGAAAAGACATCAATCGTAGGATCTTCATCGGTAGCGACCATAGCTATTGGATGGTGCAAACACTATTCCCATGGATCTTGTAGACCGACCACACCATAGGTCGCAACCAATCAGCACGTGCCTTTGCATGTGAAATTACCATTTTGCCATCATGAGCCACATGAGATTTCTTGTAAACCCTTTAAGGGTCATGGTCCATCATGTGGCATCTTGTGATTCATCAAATTTTGCTGAGCTGGCGGTCTACGTCTGATTTCATAGACCAACGGGCCAGCTTCTATGGCTGAGTTAGCTTGGATAGTGCATCGGCTAGCTAGAATGTGCTAGCTAAGCTATTTTTGATGGCTTGGTGGAGCACGTCGGCTGAGCCATTTCTAATTTTTTTTCATTAAAATTTATATCAGGTTCATTTTAACTCCATTTTGCTCCAAACTTATTTCGTTGTGATAAAAAAATGAGCTCCTTCCATTAGTGAACAATATTTCCTTAACATAAAAAATAAAAATATTTAATTTTTAAAAATAAAAATAAATAAATTAATAAATTAATATTTTTATAGATGTTTTTATGATACTTATCACCCGTTGCTCTCAACTTTCGATCGCTGAAACACCCAACTCCTTGGGCATGGAGGAGAGGGAGGAGATCTAAAAGAGAGGCATGGGAGATAGTGGGAGAGGCAGGGCTTCACCATAGATCAATTGGAGTACACAAATATTTTGCGCAGGGCCCTATTTTTAGACCTGTTTGCTATCCTGGAGTCCTAGAGCTTTGAGCAACTAGTTTGCTTAAAATAGGACTCCTATCTTAATCCCACTCCCACACCCATTTTTCTTTAGATTTTTGTTGCATAAATACCAGAAAAAATGGCATGGAGAAGGGATAATAGAGATAGGGTGGTGCACAATGTAATCTCCTAAGGATTTTGATCTATCAAAATACCTCCATGCATATCCATTAAGGGTGCATGCCATATGGGGGTGTGTGCCCTCTTTGCTTCCATGAAAAACCACTAGGGACATGTGCCCCTAGATGAATTCTAAAGGACACACATCTCCTCCTTCAATTAGCACAAAGATCGGGTCAAACAACCCTTGTCCTAACTCCATTCGATGATTTTAGGACAAACTTTGGTTTTGTCAGGATAAGCCATGACTCATCAGGACAAGGTCTTATCTAATTAGGACAAGCTCCAATCAGACCAGGACAAATCATACAGGATCTCTGAATGAGTCAAATCTAATTTGACTTGGTTGAGATGAACCAAAATGACTATAAAAGGAGAAAGTCAGGCTCAATCATGTGCTAGCACGATTTTCTTAAACCTGATTGGATCTAATCCAAATCAAATTGGGTTAGCCCAATTGATGGCATCTTGAACCAAACCCATGTTTGTGTGATCTAGTTAGGTTTAGTTTTATATGGTAATGAAACATGTCACGATCTTTATCATCGACATCATCGAAATTCCTTTTGATGGACCAAAACTCTTTCGCTTCATCTAATTAGAATCATCGATCATCAAGACAATTCTAATTGATCCTAAAATCCATAAGTGACACCTAGCAGTATATGATGGCAATCCATCAGAATCGAATACAAACCTCTCAATGCAGCTATCTTTGTGATTAGGTTCTTCTATCATGAGCCCCGATAGGATTAGGGTTAAGGTGAACTCGTCAAACCCAACATCCATTATATGATTGAATCATTCGATTCGAGTCCAATGTGAAACTCTAATAAAAAATTCTTTTTTATTATTTTACAGTACCATGGCCATGGGCTTAAGAACTCAATGTCATGATCATCATAGGACTACTTCTCTACCGAGATTGATAGATCCCATCTTGGTGCGATCTAGTTCCTATAATGAACATGCTATAGCCAACATATACCTCAGGATTTCGAATGGCTTGGAGATCGAGCTATGGTGTAGTCAAGCGATAGCATACTCAAAGTGAACTATTGATGCACCTCAGATCAAAGAATCAGACACACTACTATAGCATTGAGCTAGTTATCGACGAGAAGGTAGACTCTCTTATAACTACTTGAGGTGGTCACGCTCAGTGCCCGCATTCTCAATGAGTACCAATACTCTCGCTCTGGTGTTTCCACATCATAGACTCAAGATCCATCTATCTTAAGAAAGCGATCATACACCAACCTTTCAGATCGATCACTATCCTCATGATGATCTTATGGTCAGGAGCAATTTATGAGTTAATTATGAAAATACATATCTTAAATTTTTAACTCTTGAAAACATGCATTATCATATCTATTAACTCAAATGATGTATCATAGACACTTTATACATAATATGATAGAAAAAAATAATTCTTTATTAATTTTAAGTTAAAATTATAAAAATGTCCGTAGAAAGTATATACAATGTGTTGGTCAATCTAGCTTCTAGGACACTCATCTAACAAACTCCTGCTTGACCTAAAGCCAATTGGCTATAAATTTATGTCTCATTTTCTCATGGTGGGCTTCGATCTTCTATTGGCTTAGTGGCTTTGTTAATGGATCAATTGTGTTGTCTGCGGTGTTGACTCTCTTGACCTCGACGTATCCCTTCTCGAGGTAATAGTAGATGATGTGATACCGTCGCTTGATGTGCTTGAATTTTTAGTAAGACCTTAACTTCTTTGCTAGGCTATGGTGTCGTTGTTGTTACAGTATTGAGGGATGGCATCAGATGGCATCACTCCAAGCTCTGCGGCAAACTTCTTGAACCAGAATGCCTCCTTCACAACTTTTGATGCAGTGATATATTCTGCTCCCATGATGGAGTCTACTATCATGTTCTGCTTGAAACTTTTCTAGCTTACAATACCACCATTGCACATAAATAGACTCCCAGATGTCGACTTTTGATTATCTATATCAGACATAAAATCTGAGTCTGTATACCCTTAGATCTAGAGCTCTCCATTACCAAAGACCAAAAATATATTCTTAGTCCTTCTCAAGTTCTTAAGAATACACTTCATAGAAGTCTAGTGCTCTTCACCTAGAGTCGACTGATACCTACTTGTGATACTCACAGCATGTGCGATATCAGGTCATGTACAATGCATGGTGTACATGAGGCTCCCTATTGCCGAAGTATAAGAGATCTTGCTCATGCATTCAATCTTCTCAGGTGTGTTGGGACACATCTTCTTGGAGAGATGAATGTCATGTCTAAAGAGTACTAGTTTTCTCTTGGAGTTTTTCATGCTAAACCTATTCAGCACCTCCTCTATGTACATCTTCTATGAGAAACCTATCATCCTCTTTGATCTATCCCTATAGATCTTAATTCCTAATATGAAGGATGCCTCTCTCAAGTCTTTTATAGAGAACTCTTTCGAAAACCATATTCTGATCGATGTCAACATGAAAATATCATTCCTAATTAGGAGGATGTCATCCACCTACAATATGAGGAAGACAATAGCATTCCCATTGATCTTTTTGAATACGTAGGGCTCCTTCTCATTTTTGATGAAATCAAATGATTTAATCACATTATTAAAATGAGCATTCCAGCTCTGAGATGCTTACTTTAGTTCATATATGGATCTTTGCAGCTTATAGACCTTATGATCATCATCACCAGATATAAAATCGAGCAGCTATTCTATATAGATATCTTTCTTAAGATATCCATTTAAGAATATCGTTTCTATATCCATCTACTAGATTTCATAATCGAAATATGCTGCGATTGCAAGCATTATGCAGATGGATTTTAGCATGACTACTGATAAGAAGATATCCTGATAGTCAATGCCTTTATGCTGACTATATTCTTTTCACTACTAATCTAGCCTTGAATGTCTCCATATTTTTATCTGCACCTATCTTTCTTTTGAAGATCCATTTACACCTAATAGGTACAATATCTTCAGGTGGATCTACCAAGGTCTAGACTTGATTTGAATGCTTTGAGTCAATCTCTAACTTTATTGCCTCTAACCATTTCTCGAAGTCGATATTTGATATCACATCGTCATAGGTTTTGGGTGTTGAAAATAGTACAGGGTTTAGGGCATATTTTTCGAAAACCTTTTCAAAATTTATATTACAGCAAAAGCAGAAAAATTAATCTAGTATTAATTTAGGCTTGCATTGATCTAATCAATAACCCTATACTAGGATCTAGACATGCTAATATGTTATAGAAAATTTAAATGCGATCGATCAGTAAAACATATTTGCTAATCGACTTGTGTTCTAAATACAATACCTGTGCACCAGTAGATGACCTCCATGATCCAAATCTATAGGAAGAAGCTCTCACATCATGCTACAACCACATATATGTTCGGCCTCTATGGTGAGCTCCTTGCCCCGATCAGCTCCATCAGAGTGCTAGCTTTTTGCCAAGACCTTCGACAGCTGATCTTTGTCGATCTAATTGATGATCTTTCTCTTGATCTTTTGAATGCTCTAGAAGATCATAAAATAATCTATGGAGGTTGATGAGGTGGTGTAGAAAATCTGGTGGTGATCCGATGCTCACAGCACTTGATCTCTCCATCCGAACCCTGAGTCCCAACCCTAGGATTTTTCACACACCAAAAATCCTAATGCCCGAAAATAGTCCCACACCCACTCCCTTTGGTATTTGCCCGTGAAACAAATTTTCATGGGTAGAGCACTCTCCTATCTACACACACTTCATGCAGATCCCATCTAATGTGGGTGACTAGAAAAGAGAAAAATAAGGCAATAGACATGAGAAGAATTTTTGGCGCAGGAATACTTTTCTCTCTCTTTTGACTTTTCCACACACAAAACTTTCACCCCCTCTTAAAATTTTCTCTCTCTAAGAAACTTTCCATGTCCCTTCTCAGATACCTCACGTATTCCCATACATGCCCCAAGAAAATATGATCTTTTATGATCAACAAAATAGTGGAAATTGCATGTGGATAGGATAAGGAGGTTAAGAGGTTTCCACTTGAATTTCATGCATAGGATAAGGAGGTTAAGATGTTTCCAGTTGAATTCAAAATTCAGGTGGAGGCCTTATCCACTTCTAGTGCCCAACCAAGTGGGTGATGAGTAGGACTCTCCTTCTATGCCCACTCTAAAAAATTTCTATGAAGAAGTGTGACAAAAAGAGAATGGCATGGAGAAGGGAATAAATAAGGTTGAATTTGTTTCAACCTCCAACCAACAATTGAATTCAAAATTCAATATCATTTGAACCAATCTAACAATTGGACCACGTCAAAGAGAGGATAGAGAGGAGGCTCACACAATGTTTCTAGCATGGGAAATCTCATGCAAAACCAATGTGTGCATGAGAGAGGGTGTGGAAAAGTCAAAGATGGTGTAAGGAGTTTAAAATTCAAACTTGCTTTGAATTGGTCCAAATTGGTTTCAACCAAACCAATTTTTCAGACCTAATCAAATTAGGCTTGATCCAATCAAATAAAAGTCTAATCAAATTAAAAATTAATTAGGTCTTGGTCCTGATCAAATCAGGATCGAATCTCTCATAGCGATTAGGTCATCTCATGACCTGATCGGATCAAACCCAGTCGAATCAAATTCAAGCAAACTTGATTGAATCCTCATTGCTCAATCATATTGAGCTAATCAACAATCAAATTGCTAACTAGTCCTTCAATAAATATAGAGTCTCAATCAGATGAGTGTCTGGGCAATAGAGTCCCATTTATATGAAACTCTTAAAGAGTCCCAAATTAGTGTGACTCTTAAACCTAGTGTCCCAAATGAATGAAACTCATGATTATAGAGTCTCAGACTAGTGAAACTCTTGATTAGAGAGTTCTAAATAAGTAGAACCCAGAGTCCTAGTCCAGTGAACTCCATAAAGATAGAGTCCAATCTAGGAGGACTCCTGGCCATAGAGTCTCCGTCCAGTGAGACTCTTGACCATAGAGTCCCAGACCATTGGGACTCTTGATCAACCATCAGATCAACTAGAAACTTCTATTGTATATGATTCCATAGGTTCAAATCCTAAGTCGATAAAATAGGAATAAATTTTTTGTACCAATCGATGTGATCGTCTAGCAATGGTACCCAATGTTCAGATAGATCAAATAGTCACAACGTAATATCGACATACCTATGACATATGATTACCGTATAATTCATCCCTTTGACCTCAATGCTCGAATGATAACCTAGGATTTAACTATCAATCGTAAAAAATCATCTACAGTGTATTTCAAAATTTAGTGTTCATCGACTGAACCATTCTGACTGAGGTTTTGCTAAATTGAAATACAATAATGCACTTGCTCCAACACTTGGAGGGGTCAATCCTATCTTGATTCATACACTGACTTTACAAGTACTTGACTATACTTAGTAGCCTTTCATTACTGAATTAAAAATTCAGGTGTCCAGTACCTAAGTACAGTGAGTTGCTTGCAAGCTACCATGGTGATCTTAGGTCTAAAGGACACTTATACCCATATACTTGACGAGCAACTCTTGATAATAGAGAGCTCTTCGGTTGGATAATGTTCAGTGAAATGTATCCATATACTTCACTTGCATGCCATACCAGTACTATATACTCCTTGGTTAAGAGGACAACCAACTATGAGGATTTATGGTGTTCCCAAGCCTTGGGAGGCCATAGGTGGAGACAAGGATAGGAGTGGTCCTAGGGTGGAGGTGGTGCATAGCCATCCACGGGCTCAAGATCTAAGTGTTCGGGACCTTGAGGGGCTTGGTTGGAGATTTAAAAACTTAGGACACAAGGTGGAGTGAGGAACCAAAGTTGGGAGATTGAAGACTATAGAATAAGAGCTTTCCGCAGGTTAGCCGGCTCAGTCTCAAACTGGATCGGCTAAGTCTCAGAGCACAGGACAGACAGAAGGTCATATTTGAGACTGTAGGCACAAGATAGAAATTGGACTGGCTCAGTCTAAAACTGAGCCGACCCAGTCTTAGGTTAGCCGGCCCAGTGCTGAGACTGAGTCGGCCCAGTGTGCGGGCAAAGATATGCGTGGGTTCTTTTTAGGATAGGATAGAAACTTATCCTAGGGGTCTTAAAACCTGATTTAAGAGGTCTTAAGGGGGCTAACTCATGTATGGATCGGATCTAGATCAGGGGATCAGAGCATGAGAAATATGGGTGTACATGGGCTCGATGAGGGCTTTCCTGTATTGGGTTAGCTGGGGAGTTTTTGTTAGATATATGTGTCCTAGAAGCCAGAATTGGCTGACACTTGTAATACACTTCTTAGGGCAAAATTATAATTTTGATTATTATCAATAAAATGGGTTATTTTCTATCACATATGTATATTTATTGTCTGTGATACATCCTTTGAGTTAATGGTAATGATAATTCATATTTTCAAGAGTTGAAAATTTAAGACATGAATAATCATTATTAAGTCATAAAATGCTTCCAACCATAGGATCATCATGAGAATGATGATTGATCCAAAAGATTGGTGTACAATCGCTTCTCTTTAGTAGATGAGTCTTGAGTCTATGGTGTAGAGACATCGAAGCGAGAGTACAGATACTCGTTAGAGAATGAGGGCACTGAGTGTGACCACCTCGAGTAGTCATTAGGAAGTCTACCTTCTCATCCATGACTAACTCGATGCTGCAGTGGTGTGTCTGATTCTTTGAGCTGAGGTACATCGATAGTTCACCTTGAGGGTGTTACAGTTTGACCATACCACAACTCGGTCTCCTAGCCATACGAAATCCTGAGGTGTATGTTGGCTATAGCATGTTCATTGTAGGAACTGGATTGCATCAAGATGGAATCTATCTACCTCGATGGTAGAGGAGCAGTCCTATGATGATCATGAGAATCAAGTTTAGAAGCCCATGGCCATGGCAGAGTGAAATAATAGAAAGAGTTTCTATTTAGATTTTCACATCGGACTTAAATTGAATGATTATATCATATGATAGAAACTAGGGTTTGATGAGTTCACCTTAACCCTAATCTGATCGGGGCTCAAGATAGAAGAACTTAATCACATAGGTAGCTACACCAAGAGGTTTGCATTCAGCTCTGATGGGTTGCCACCATATACTGCTAGGTCTCACTGATGGATTTTGAGAACAATTAGAATAATTTAGATGATCGATCATTCTAGCTGTTCGAATCAGAAGAGTTCTGATCCATCGAAAGGAGTTTCGATGATGTCGATGATAGAGATCATGACATATCCCATTACCATATAGAACTAAACCTAACTGGGTCACATAAATAAGGGTTTGAATCTAGTGATCATCAATTGAACTGATCCAGTTCAATTGATCTGAATGAGATTCAATTAGGTTCAAGAAAATCGTGCTAGCACTCGATTGAACCTAACGTTCTTCTTTTACTATCATAAATAGTTGTCCTGACTGAGCCAAAGGAGTTTGTGCTCAATCAGAGGCCTTCACTTGGTCTGACTAGAGCCTATCCAGATTAGAAAAGGGTTGTCTTATTTTGTAAGATAATACCTACCATTTTTGGTCACCTGCCATTTCTCGTCCTTTGACTTTGGTCAAAAGTTGACCTTTGACTGGTCAAATATTGACCATTGATACTTTGACTTCTGTCCATGTATCATGCACCTATTGGAGAGCTGGTGGGGGCTTGTCCTCTTGCCAGAACCTAGCAAGGAGGAGGGCGCACGCCACCTTTGGCATGTGCCCAAGCTGGAGGCACCCAGGAGTCCCTATTGGATTGGGACTCCATCTCCTTTTTGGATTCCGATTAGACTCCTCCTAAGAACCAACTTTGACTGATCTTAGGTGCCATCTATGGATGAATCTAAGAGACTCTATTTTCACTAATCAGATTTAGATCTAATTTTACAAAGAGTTGTGATTGGTTGGGAAGAAGAGGAGTTGGATTACGCATAGTCTATAAATATGACCCTGCACCAAACTCAAGGAGTATCTAAAAACTCCCACACCCCAAAGGCTGCCTCTCTCCTCCTCCTCCATTCCAAGACCATCTTCTCCCTCTCCTCTCCATGCCCAGAGTAGTTTGGGATCTAAGTTGGTGCAATCTAGATTAGAGAAAGGTGACAGAAAGCTAGAAGGCTGCGCTGCTACAAAAGACAACTACTGATCTTCGAAAGTTATTTTGAAGATCATCCAAAGCATATTCAGATTTGATTTTTGGAGATGTGATAGAGAAGAAGAGGATCTCCAGATCTAGCCTGAGTGGATATCGGTAGAGGTCAGGCACTTGCATGGCCAGATCCAGAACCTTCCGCTGCTTACAGGATCATCAACGGGTAATAGGATTACCCTACATCAAGGTAAATTAAATATGATTTAATTTATCTATATTTTATTTTTATTATTATAATAATAAAGATCAGATCTAAAATATCTCAGATCTAATTCAGATTAAAGAGAAAAAATTTTGAAATATATCTCTTGATCCAATCAGATCTGAACGAACTTGGACCGAGAAATCAGGATTTTTCTTCAATTTTTTGGTCGGGCCTAATGGCTATGTATAAATACATAGGTTGCATTAGAATTTTAAAAAAGATATGAAATACAGATCTTTTCTTCCTCAACTCTCTCTTCTTCTCTTCTCTCTAGAGTTGCCGCCTTAGAGTTCTTGAAGAAGTCCTAGAGAGGAGGGCATCTCCCTGAAGCCCAAGGATGGAGGCACCCCATCTTAGATCTAGATGGAGGATCGATGATTTGCTGCCCATAGAGAATGTCATAGGTTCTTTTAGGTCCATGCTAAAGATCAGGGGCTTCTGTAATATGGTATTAGGGCTTATGATGCCAAGGATGATTGACATTCGAGCGATATCATGGAACAACATTTGGTATCAGAGTGAGGTGATGCCAGTTGGTGGGTCTACATTTGATATCAGAGCCTGATGTTGCATGAAAGGAAAGGAGAAGTTGTACAAGATGAAATCAAAAATCTACACAAGGATTCCATGGTATGTCTCATCTCTATTTTTGTTGTTGCTGTGGTTTGGCCAATCGAAAGCAGCGGGTTGAAGGTGGAGGTTGAGAGGATTAATGAAAAAAAATTTTCTCAGAATGGAAGGATTGGATGCATAATTTACTAATCAATCTTGGTGGAATGGCTAGGGTGTATGATGGTTATATGACAAGCAGGGAGCGCTGGAGTGCTACAGTAGCATTTTCTTAAAGATGTGGGGCTGAAAAAGGCTCAACGGTGTAGCAGCTGAGGGAGGTATCTCAGCAGAGAGCATCAAGGTTCTCTAAGAAGATGGACAGTGTGGGGCTGTTGAAGAAAGATTTTTCAAGAGATAATGATCGAAGGAAGAATGAAGAAGCGATTATACATCCTTTGATATCAAGAAGGCAGTGAAGTAGTCGGGGTTGCATTCATTAGTTCAACCAGAGCATGGATTTGTGAAGCCTTGGGAGTGATGGAGATGGATGATCCATGGAGGTCCAATAGATTAAGGCTGCATGGCTGTAGAGTGGTGCAGAGACAAGGCTAGGGAGCACTGAAGTGCTGCAGTAGTGCTTCCCTAGAGGCACAGGGCTGAAAGAGGCTCGGTGGTGCAGCAGCCAAGGGAGGTATCTCAGCATATGGTGTCAGGGGCATCTTAAGAAGATCGGATGTAGTCTCAAAGAGAGCCAGGAGGTCTCAGGGAGTGTCAGGGGCATCAAGCAGCCAGAAGTATCATGGATCAGATTTCTTCTATAGGGGCACCAGGGAAAGTCGTGGTTCAGGTGGAGGATGGTTCTCCTAATGCAACTAAAGCGATGGCTGATGTAGGGGCAGAAGAGAAGGACTTAGATGGAATTTCCTAGGGTTCAATCGCTAGATTCAAAAGAGTCAGATGAGCTCTTAGGTTTCGAAGGTGCCCGTTGGTTGCGGAGGTATCCAAGATTGCTTCGAAGAGATTTGTAGAGCACAAAGGATTCGAAAGGATAGCGATAGTGTTCGGGATATAGCGGTAGGCTCAGCAGTGCAGCATTGAGTGATTGGCCTCAGATGACTTAGGTATAGAGTCAGCTTCTACAGCATCAGATGGACTTTGAATATAGGTGGCTTCGGAGAGGTGGTTTCACAATTAGATAAGAATTTGACATGAGTTCAGAGCAGAGAAGTATAGGAGAATCGATATCCTAGCACCAGCATCAGTGATGCATAGTTCTAGGTGGAGTGGCATGTGCAGGTGGATAGACATAGTTCTGAGGAGACCATGTCAGGATTTGCAGCAAGTGCTAGTATAGAAACGTTGCGGATTCTCCTGAAAAGTCCAAGAAAGATGATGCAACTGCTAAACAGAAGGGATCCTACAATTCCAGGATGGTGTAGAGGAGCAAGTCAAGGTCTTCAGTGGTGGAGGTGGTCATCCTAAAGAGCCTCAAGAGTGCATAACAGCTGAAGAGAATTGGTGGACGTGATCATTGCATAAGGGGCTGTCAGGGTGAGTAGGGATGGCAGGATTGTGCAGGAAGGCATTGCCAAGGGTTTGCCAAGGCTTGAGAGCACCAAGGTGGAGATTATGAGGATTTATAGTGCTCCCAAGCCTTGGAAGGCATTAGATGGAGATTAGGATAGGAGTGGTCCTAGGGTGGAGGCGGTGCATAGTCCTCCACGGGCTCGAGGTTTGGATGTTCGGGACCTTGACGGACTTGGTTGGAGCTTAAAAAACTTGGGACACAAGATGGAGTGAGGAACCAAAGCCGAGAGATTGAAGACTGCAAAAAAAGAACTTTCTATAGGTTAGCCAGCTCAGTCTTAGACTGGGTCGGCTAAGTCTTAGAGCATAGGATGGATAGAAGATCGCATTTGGGACTACAGGCATAGGATAGAAACTGGGTTGGCTCAATCTGAAACTGAGCTGACCCAGTCTCAGGTTAGCCAATCTAGTGTTGAGACTGAGCCGGCCTAGTGCACGGGCAAAGATACGCATGGGTTCTGTTTGGGCTCAGATAGGAACTTATCCTAGGGGTCCTAAGGCCTGGTTTAATAGGTCTTAAGGAGGCTAACTCATGTATGGGTCGGGTCTAGATCAAGGGGATGAGATCATGGGAGACATGGGTGTACATGGGCTTGGTGAGTGCTTTCATGTATTTGATTAGCTGAAGAGTTTTTTGGTCGGGGCTAATGGCTATGTATAAATATATAGGTTGTATTAGAATTTCAAAAAAGATGTAAAATATAGATCTTTTCTTCCTCAACTCTCTCTCTTCTCTTCTCTCTAGATTTGCCATCCCAGGGTTCTTGAAGAAGCCTTTGAGAGGGGGGCATCTCCCTCAAGCCCAAGGAGAGAGGCACCCCATCTCAGATCTAGGTGGAGGATCGGTGCTTTGCTGTCCATAGAGAACGTCATAGGTTCCTTCAGGTCCGTGCTAAAGATCAGGGGCTTCCGCAATATGGTATCGGAGCTTGTGATGCCAAGGATGATTAGCGTTCGAGTGATATCATGGAACAACATTTGATATCAGAGCGAGGTGATGCCAGTTCGTGGCTCTACACCAACATATATGGCACATAGTAACTTACACTCAATATGTTGTCATCCTAGATAACAATGTATCGTTTGGTCGTGAACAATTTTAAGGACTAAATGACAAATCCTCCTCTGTCAAGTTTAAATAGTCCTAAGGACTTCATCACAAAAGAGTTCATTATAGAAAGATGCACAAAAAAGATGAAAAGCCAAAATAATTATTTTATTTATTTAAAATTTAAGTATAAATTACATTCAACTTAACCATCTATAACCTAGATGATTTGCTTTAGGATACAATTCCCAACAACTCTCACTTAGACTAAAGTCATTCAGAATAGTATCATATACCCATCTTCCATTTATGATTGTCAAACTCTTTGACTCCAAGAGCTTTAGTAAATGGATTGGCCACGTTCTTCTTTTCGTCAATCTTCTAAAGGTCGACATCACCTCATTCCATGATCTCTCGTACAAGATGGTAGCAACATAGAATATGCTTGGTGTACTGATATGCCTTCAGCTCCTTCACTTGAGCTATGGCTCTAGTGCTATCACAATAAAGCAGAACTAAACTATCCAAGGAGGATGCCACTCCGAGCTCGTCAATAAACTTCCATAGCCATACAACTTCTTTCATAGCATCGGATGCCGCGACATACTCTGCCTCACGCATAATCGACCATAGTATGCTGCTTGGAACTCTTATAGTAGACCACTCTTCCATTCAGGATAAAACATAACCTGACACACTCTTATTATCATCGTGATCTGACTAAAAACTGAAATCAGTATATCCCACAAGTTTCAAGTTAGCATCTCCATAAATGAGCCACTAGTCCTTAGTATTTCTTAAATACTTTAGGATTGTCTTTACAACCTTCCAGTGATTCTCATCTGGATTAGATTGGTATCTGCTCACTACCCCTAGTAAATATGCCACATCTGGTCTCGTACATGTCCTAGCATAAATAATAGAATCCACTGTCAAAGCATATGGAATCCTACTCATACACTCTCTCTCTCGAGGAATTATTGGACAATCCTTCTTTAAAAGAGTAATTTCATAGCCTATCGAGAGATAGTCCTTTTTGAAATTTGCCATACTGAACCGCTTCAACATGGTGTTGATGTACGTGGACTGGAACAATCCTAACAACTTTTTAGATCTATCTCTATAGATCTTCATCCCCAAGATGTAGGAAGCTTCTTCCAAGTTCTTCATGGCGAATTGCGATGATAGCCAAATCATTATTTTCTGTAGTGTAGGAATGTCATTTTCGATTAAGAGAATATCATCCACATACAAAACAAGAAATATGACTATAGAATCATTAGCCCATTTATACATGCAGAGTTCCTCTCCATTCTTAACGAAGTCATACATTCTAATCATCTTATCAAAATGAATGTTCCAATTCCGTGATGCCTGCTTCAATCCATAGATGGATCTCTAAAGCTTTCACATCTTAGATTCGTCTGTCGATGTGAAACCCTCAGGCTGTATTATAGACACCTCTTCATCCAGCTCTCCATTTAGGAAAGCTATTTTTACATCTATTTGCCAGATCTCATAGTCCAAATGTGCTGCTATCATGAGTATAATCTGAATGGACTTGAGCATTGCCATTAGGAAAAATATCTCGTCATAGTCAATACCATGACATTGATGATGTCCTTTGGCAACCAAATGGGCTTTATAGATCTTCAATTTCCTATCTGCGTCCTTTTATTTTTTAAAAATCTACTTACACCCAATGGATTTTATCTGTTCAAGTGGATCAACTAGTGTCCATATACTACTAACTTTCATGGACTCCATTTTGGACTTTATGGCTTCTAGCCATTTATTAGAGTCGAACCTCTACATAACATCCATGTAGGTGATTGGATCCTCGTTGTTCTCATCGAGTTCAACAAGATCACCATCCTAGATCAAGAAACTATAATATCTATCTGGTTGTTATGGTACTCTATTGGATCTCCTTAAAGGTACCTCTACAATGGGCTCTAGGTTTGATTTTGTCAAATCTATTTCTACAAGTTCACTAGAATGTATCAGTTTTTCTACCTATCGAACTTCACTAAGTTCAACATTAGAGGTAGCAATTCCTTCCATAAGAAAATTTTCTTTTCTAAAAAGACTGGCCTTTTACTGATGAACATCATTTGTTCTTTAGCAAGATAGAAGTAATAACCCCTAGTTTTCTTAGGGTACCCTATGAAGAAGCACTTATCGGACCTAGGTCCAAGCTTTTCTGGCTACAAATATTTAATATAAGCTAGACATCTCCAAATCCTAAGATGAGAAAGTATCGACCTATGCCCAGTCCATGTCTCATATGGAGTCTTTGCAATAGACTTGCTCAAAACATTGTTCAAAATAAAATAAGCAGTCTCGAGTGCATACCTACATAATGAAATTGATAAACTCGCAAATTCCATCATGGAACCGAACCATATCCAACAAGGTTCGATTTCTCCTCTCAGACACATCATTATGCTATAGTATTCTGAGAGGGATCCATTATGAGAGAATTTTATTTTCTTCTAGATATATCAAAAATTCATTAGAAAGGTATTCACCTCCTCAGTCTAACCGAAGAGTTTTAATATCTTTTTCAAGTTATTTTTCTATCTTATTTTGATATTGTTTGAATATTTCAGATGAATCTGATTTACTCTTCATAAGATAGATATACCCATACCTTGATAGATCGTCAGTAAATATAATGAAGTAGTAATACCCATCTCTAGCATATGTGTTCGTAGGTCCATATACATCAGTATGTACTAGACCTAGAAGCTCAATGGATCATTTATCTTTTTTAGTAAAATGTGATTTGGTCATCTTACCAAAAAGACAGGACTCATAGGTGTTCAATAATTTACAATCATCGATGTCAAGGATACACTCCTTGACTAATCGATTAATCCTATTCTTATTTATATGACCGAGCCTATAGTGCCAAAGATAGGCATCGATAACATTATCTAGTTTCGGCCATTTATTTAATGTGTACATTACATTAATAGGTTGTGATAAAATATAAATACCATTTCTTAATTATCCTTGTATTACTGTAACATCATTTATAATGATATCACAATATTTTTTTTATTAACAAATAATAACCATCTTGGGCCAAAAGCCTAATAGATATTATGTTCATCATAAAATATGGACAATAGTGATAGTTACTTAAAATGATATTATTATTTTTGAAAACAAGCTCAAGAGTTCCTAATGCTAGAACTAGAACTTTACTTCCATCTTCAACATTAAGGAATCTATCACCATTCTCAAACTTTCTATAAATTTGAAGTCCATGCAATGAATTACATATGTGAATTGGACTTGTGGTATCTAATACCCTGGTAGATGGATCACAAATGGAGAAATTGCAAGGTGTTATCATATAACAGTCTTGACTAGCAACTACTTGCTGATTTTTTCTATTCAGCCTATTCGGGTCAAAAGAACCATTTCTCTTTGGGTTTGCTAGATTAGGGTCGACACTAGACCTCTCGTATTCAGGTCCAAAATGCTTATCACCATCCAACAGTGAATTGAGTGGACTTATACTAGCCATTCTATTTCTTTGAAAGGAAAACATAAGATCATATTAGTACTCAAATAATTTGACCCTAAAGACTTGGACTTTAGTATAAAGGTTCTTTCACTATTTTAATAAATTGGTAGCCTCTACCTCCAATTCAAGAAATTACACTAACTTCTTAGTGGGTACTAGAATCCACATAGACTACAAACAGGCCCGAGGAAAGCTCTGGCTAACCCGTGTGCATCAATAGGTAGGTTCACAATCAATTATTTTTTTAAATAATTTTTAGTAATTAGGTTTTGCCCAAAAGCCAATTCAGTAGGCTAAGGCCTCCACTAAAAAAATTTGGTTAGATCCAATCATTAACATGATAAAGTTCGGTGTGTCAAACCAATGATGACCAGGCTCGAAGAAAGCTCTGGCTAACTTGACCACCATCAAGAGAGTGCGACTTAATCATCATATGATGGACAATAATTTTAATATT
Source organism: Cocos nucifera (assembly GCA_006176705.1). NCBI lineage: Eukaryota > Viridiplantae > Streptophyta > Magnoliopsida > Arecales > Arecaceae > Cocos > Cocos nucifera. The sequence continues at coordinate 136,234 of QRFJ01003917.1, forward strand.
TAGATGAACACCAAGTGTAAGGCACCTCCAATGTCACCTAGAAAATTGGACTCATTACTATTCACCTTAATGGGAGGATATTGAAGGAAAAATCTATTTTCCCAGCACAGAATCGTTCAGATCTGATTGGATCTAAAAAAATATTTTAATTTTTTTTCTAAAATCCTAATCAGATCTGAGACTTCTCAGATCTGATCATAGAGATCTAATATTAAAAATTTAAAATAAAATTAAATTAGATTTAATTTTAAATACCTAATTTGGTAATCTAATTATCCTATAATGATCCTGTTGATTCCTGAGGTTCTGGAAGGAGCCACGTATTCATCTGGCCTCTATCTATATCTACTTGGACAGGATCTGAACGTCTTCTCCTCATAAATTTTTTTTCTAAAAATTAGATCTGGATCTAATTTGAAAAGCCTTCAAAATGACTTCTAAGAGTAGCCTGTTCGTCTCACGAACGCCATCGCGTAGATGCTGAATCTTGTGTCAAAAACCTTGGACCTTCAACTCAGATTTATACCTAACTTTTTAAGCATGTAGAAGGGAGGGAGATAGAGGATAGAGGAGCATGGATATTTGAGGGAAGGCTCCTTTGGGTGTGGAAAAAATAAATTACATTGAGGCAATTTCATGAGAAGAGTTCTTATACAAGACATAGCGCCATAAAAAGTCCCTTTTTGATAAAAAAAAACTTATTAATTCAACCATTGGGACTCTTGGACCTAATCTCCACGAAAAACCCCAGATCCTATCTTGTTTTGATAACAAAAATCCATTTGGAAGGTGGCAGAATGAAAGGATAAGGAAGAGTCCATGTGCGTCTAGGACTCTTCCCTCAAGAGTTTAATCCAAATCAAACTCTATCAAAACCTAGCCTAGGCACCTCCAAAAATCACAAAATTTTGTACACCCAAAGTATAGCTCGTGCCTTATCACTTATTCAAAAATTAGAGCAAAATAGTTTCTAAAAAATTTTCTAAAATTCTTTGATCATGTGATCCTTAATTCTCTCAATTGGGTCAACTATTGACCTTAGTCCAATTGCACTAGAAATAAATTTAATTTTCATAATTAATCTGATCTAGACTTATTTCAGTTAGATGAAAATAAACCCATTCAAGATATAGAAATAAGTAAAATTAAATTTGATTCAATTGTGATGAATCAGAAAGATTACAGAAGAAGAAAGTCAGGCTCAATCATGTACTAGCACGATTACCTCAAACCTGATTGGATCTAATCCAAATCAATCGAACTAGGTTAGCTCAATTGATGATATCTAGATCTAAACCCTTATCTATGTGACCCAATTAGGTTCAATTTTGTATGGTAATGAGACATGCCATGATCTTAATCATCGACATCATCGAAATACCTTTTGATGGATCAAAATTTTTTTAATTCATACAACTAGAATGATCGATCATCAAAATCATTCTAATTGCTCTCAAAATCCACTAGTGACACCTAGCAGTATATGGTGGCAACCAATCAAAACTAAAAGTGAACCTCTTGGTGCAACTACTTATGTGATTGGATTCTTCTATCTTGAGCCCCGATAGGATTAGGGTTAAGGTGAATTCGTCAAACCCAATATTCATCATATGAATTATTCATTCGATTCGAGTCCTATGTAAAATCCTTATAGAAACTCTTTCTATCATATTCACTTTGCCATGGTCATGGGCTTATGAACTCAATTCTCATGATCATCATAGGGCTACTTGTCATCTACCAAGGTAGATAGATCCTTTATTGGTGCAATCCAAATTTATAATGAACGTACTATAGCCAACATACATCTCAAGGTTCCGAATGGCTAGGAGATCGAGTTATGGTGTAGTCAAATTGCAACACCCTTAAGGTAAATTATCGATGCACCTCAGGTCAAAGAACCAGATACACTACTGCAACATCGAGCCAGTCATCGACGAGAAGGTAGACTTCCTTATGAATGCTCGAGATGGTCACGCTCCATGCCCTCATTTTTTAATGAGTATCTATACTTTCACTCCGATGTCTCCACACCATAGATTCAAGACTCATCTACTCAAAGAAAGTGATCGTACACCAACCTTTCGGATCAATCATCATCCTTGTGATGATCCTACGATCGAAAGTAGTTTATGAGTTAATTATGAAAATTCATGTCTTAAATTTTTAACTCTTTGAAAATATGAATTATCATTACCATTAACTCAAAGGATGTATCACATACACTTTAAATACACACTATGATAGAAAATAATTCTTTAATTAATTTATAATTAAATTATAAAATTATCCTCAGAAGTGTATTACAAGTGTTAGCCAATCTGGCTTCTAGGGCACACATCTAACAGCTATGACTTGGTTATCCCCATAATTTAGTTATTTTAAGAACTTAATAATTTAGAGAATTTAGGTTACTTATGATTTAAGGATAAAAAGGACATGGACCAAATTACTCCCACTGACTTCATCAAGTCAAATCCTCTTACTGACTTCACCAAGTCAATTGGTTAGGACTAGGATCAATTTCAATCCATGGGCACTTAATTTAGTCTTACTGATTCAAATCAGTCAAACTAATTTTTAGTGACATGGGTCAGCTCGAATCATCAAGTGATCCAATCATATCCTAATTGATCATGTCGGCCAGGTAAGTGAAATCAATGAAAGGGATATGCCATTAACTTATCAAAGATTGAATCAGTGCGAGTAGCTTCCAATTAAAAATCACTGGTCTTGACTATCAAACTTATCTTAGACACCAATCGATTAATTAAGTTTAATCTGATCAACCTAGTAATTTTGAGCTTAACCATATAACCATGAATCAAGTCCATCTTGGTCTTTGTTAAAGACATAGACTCATCCAACTACAACTATTGAAGTTGATTCTAGAGTATCCTTGACCTAATCTAATTCAACACTTGGTTAGATTTGATTAATTACTCTAGTTAAGTCCATACTTTAACTAACCTTAGGTCTAACCCATTTAAAAAACCTAACTCATCTAATCCATTAACCCATAATTTATGCAAATGTCTTAGAATCTTTAATTCATAATTCTAAATTCTATAGGTTCTTAATTTTTAATTAAGTTTTGGACTGATGGGATAGGGTTCGATATTTCAAAAATAATTTTGAAATTTTTTTTAAAAAATATTTTTTTGTTCACTAAATGAGTTGACTAATTGTAGAAATGGGTCAGCTCATTTCATAAACAGCAACCTATTGCATTTTTAAAGTAGAAAATAAATCATAATAAAATTAAAGCATGAATCACATATTAGATCTAATCTAACATATTCGTGTTTATTTTTCTAATTAATTGAAATAAATTTAATTAACATATAAGCATATCATATATGCTAGTATTTAATTTTTCTAGTTAACATATAAGCTTGTCAAGCAACCCCTCGCTTTGATACCATTATTGGAAATAGTGCAGGATTTAGGGCATGCTTTTCAAAAACTTTTTCAAAATTTATATTACAGTGGAAGTAGAAAAATTAATCTAGTATTAATTTAGGGATGCATTGATCTAATCAATAATCCTACACTAAGATCTAGACATGCAAATATATTATAGAAAATTTAAATGGGATCGATCAGCAAACCATATTCGCTGATCGATTTGTGTTTAGAACACAATACCTATATGTGGGTAGATGATCTCCATGATCCGAATCCATAGGAGAAAGCTCTCATATCATGCTACAGTCAGACACATGTCCAACCTCTTTGGTGAGTCCACATGAAGCTCCTGGTTTCGATCAGCTCCACCAGTGTGCTAGCTCCTCACTAGGGCCTTCGATAGTTGATCTTCATTGATCTGATCGATGACCATTTTCCTAATCTTTTAGATGCTTTACAAGGCCAAAAAATAATCTATGGAGGTTGATGAGGTGGTGTAGAAAATCTGATGGTGATCCGATGCTCACAGCACTCGATCTCTCCACCCAAACCCTGAGTCCCAACCCTAGGGTTTTGCATACACCAAAAATCCTGATGCCCGAAAATAGTCCCACGCCCACTCCCTTTGGTATTTGCCCATGAAACAAATTTTCATGAGTAGAGCACTCTCCTATCTACACACACTTCATGTAGATCCCATCTAAAGTGGGTGACTAGAAAAGAGAAAAATAAAGCAATAGACATGAGAAGAATTTTTGGTGCAGGAATACTTTTCTCTCCCTTTGGACTTTTCCATGCACACAACTTTTACCCCCTCTTGGAATTTTCTCTCTCTAAGAAACCTTCCACACCCCTTCTCAGATACCTAATGTATTCCCATACATGCCCCAAAAAAATCTGATCTTTTATGGGTGACAAAATAGTGGGAATTGCGTGTGGATAGGATACGGAGGTTAAGAGGTTTTCACTTGAATTCAAAATTCAAGTGGAAGCCTTATCCACTTCCAGCACTCAACCAAGTGGGTGATGAGCAGAAGGACTCTCCTTCTGTGCCCACTCTAAAAAATTTCTATGAAAAAGTGTGACAAAAAGAGAATGGCATGGAGAAGGGAATAGATAAGGTTGAATTTGTTTCAACCTCCAACCAACAATTGAATTCAAAATTCAATATCCTTTGAACTAGTCCAACACTTAGATTAGGTCAAAGAAAGAATAGAGAGGAGGCACATGAAGGGAAATCCTGATTTTCCGATCCAAGTTCGTCCAGATCTGATTAGATCAAGAGATATATTTCAAAAATTTTCTCTTGATCTTAATCAGATCTTGATATATTTCAGATCTGATTCTTATTATTTTAATAAATAAAATAAAACAAGATAAATTAAATCAAATTTAATTTACCTGATTTGGGTAATCCTATTACCCTGTAGATGATCCTGATTGCAGCGGAAGGTTCTGGATCTTAGCCACGCAAGCGCCTGGCCTCTACCGGTATCCACTCGGGTTGGATCTGGAGATCCTCTTCTTCTCTATCACACCTCCAAAAATCAGATCTGGATCTGATCTGGAGGATCTTCAAAACTCTTTTGAAGATCTGCAGTCGTCCTTTTGCAGCAGCGCAGCCTTCTTGCTTTTGATCGCCTTTCCTTGATCTGAATCGCACCAACCTAAATCCAAAACACTTTTGGACGTGGAGAGCAAGGGGAGAAGAGACTATGGCATGGAGAAGGAGGGGAGAGGCAGCCTTGGGGCATGGGAAATCTCAATTAGAATTAGGGTTGGGCGCAGGGTCTTATTTATAGACCTCTTGTGATCCAACTCCTCTTCCTCTCAACCAATCACAACCCTTTGTGAAATCAGATCTAAATCTGATTGGTTGGAATAGAGACCCCTGGATTCCTCCTTAGAGGGTGCCTAAGACCAGTCAAACTGGATTCTTAGTAGAACTCTAATTGGAATCCAAAAGGGAGGTGGAGTCCTTGTCCAACAAGGACTCCTAGGCGCCTCCTACTTGGGCTCACGCCACCCTTGGCGTGCGCCCTTCTCCTTGCCAGGTTCTGGCAGGGGGACAGGCCCCCACCAGCTCTCCAATAGGTGCATGACATGTGGTCAAAAGTCAAAGTGTCAATGGTCAACGTTTGACCAGTCAAAGGTAGACTTTTGACCAAAGTCAAAGAACAAGAAATGGCAGGTGACCAAAAATGGCAGGTAATGTCTTACAAATAAGACAACCTTATTCTGACTTGGACAACCTCCAGTCAGACCATATGAAGGCCTCTGATTGAGCACAAACTCCTTTGGCTCAGTCAGGACAACTTATTTATGATAGTAAAAGAAGAACGTTAGGTTCAATCGAGTGCTAGCACGATTTCCTTGAACCTAATTGAATCTCATTCAGATCAATTGAACTAGATCAGTTCAATTGATGATCACCAGATTCAAACCCTTGTTTGTGTGACCCAGTTAGGTTCAGTTCTGTATGGTAATGGGATATGTCATGATCTCTATCATCGACATCATCGAAACTCCTTTCGATGGATCAGAACTCTTCTGATTCGAACAGCTAGAATGATCGATCATCTAAATCATTCTAATTGCTCCCAAAATCCACCAGTGACACCTAGCAGTATATGGTGGCAACCCATCAGAGCTGAATGCGAACCTCTTGGTGCAGCTACCTGTGTGATTAAGTTCTTCTATCTTGAGCCCCGATCAGATTAGGGTTAAGGTGAACTCGTCAAACCCTAGTTCTGTCATATGATGTAATCATTCGATTCGAGTCCAATGTGAAAATCTAAATAGAAACTCTTTCTATTATTTCACTCTGCCATGGCCATGGGCTTCTGGACTTGATTCTCATGATCATCATAGGGCTGCTCCTCTACCACCGAGGTAGATAGATTCCATCTTGATGCAATCCAGTTCCTACAATGAACATGTCTATAGCCAACATACACCTCAGGGTTCCATATGGCTAGGAGACCGAGTAATGGTGTAGTCAAACTATAACACCCTCAAGGTGAACTGCCGATGCATCTCAGGTCAAAGAACCAGACACACTACTGCAGCATCGAGTCAGTCATTGACGAGAAGGTAGACTTCCTAATGACTACTCGAGGTGGTCACGCTCAGTGCCCTCGTTCTCTAACGAGTACCTGTACTCTCGCTCCGGTGTCTCCACACCGTAGACTCAAGACTCATCTACTAAAGAGAAGCGATTGTACACCAACCTTCCGGATCAATCACCATCCTCGTGATGATCCTATGGTCGGGAGCATTTTATGAGTTAATAATGATTATTCATGTCTTAAATTTTCAACTCTTGAAAATATGAATTATCATTACCATTAACTCAAAGGATGTATCACAGACACTAAATACACATATGTGATAGAAAATAACCCATTTTATTGATTATTAGTCAAAATTATACAATTTTGCCCCTAGAAGTGTATTACAAGTGTCAGCCAATTCTGGCTTCTAGGGCACATATATCTAACAATCTCCCACTTGTCCTAAAGCCAATTGGCTACAAGTCTAAGTCCCATCTTCTCAAGGTGGGCTTCGATCTTCTGCTGGCCCAACGGCTTTGTAAGTGGGTCTGCCACATTATCTATGGAGTTGACTCTCTTGACCTCGACGTAAACCTTTCTCAAGGTAATCGCGGATGAGGATGGTATCACCGTTTGCTTGGAACTCTTTGACAGCACCATTGCACACAAACAGACTGCCAGATGTCGACTTTCGATCATCTATATCGGACATGAAAGTCCGAGTCTGTGTATCCCTGGACTTGGAGTTCTCCATTACCAAAGACCAACATCATATCCTTAGTTCTTCTCAAGTACTTAAGGATACATTTCACAGAAGTCCAGTGTTCTTCACCTGGATTTGACTGATATCTGCTTGTGACACTCACAGCATGGGCTATATCAGGTCGTGTACATAGCATGGCATACATGAGGCTCCCTATTGCAGAAGCATAAGGGATCTTGCTCATGCGTTCTATTTCCTCAGGTGTGCTGGGGCACATCTTCTTGGAAAGATGAATACCATGTCTGAAGGGTATTAATCCCCTCTTAGAGTTTTCCATACTAAACCTCTTTAGTACTTCCTCTATGTACATCTTCTGTGAAAGTCCTAGCATCCTATTCGGTCTATCCCTATAGACCTTAATTCCTAGAATAAAGGATGCTTCACCTAGGTCTTTCATGGAGAATTCCTTGGACAACCACATCTTGACTGATGTCAACATGGGAATATCATTCCCAATAAGGAGGATGTCATCCACGTACAATACGAGGAAGACAACAGCGCTCCCACTGACCCTTTTGAAAACACATGGTTCCTCTTCATTTTTGATGAAACCAAACTTTTTGATCACATCATTGAAACGAGTGTTCCAGCTCCGAGATGCTTGCTTAAGTCCATATATGGACCTTTGCAGCTTGCAAACCTTGTGATCAGTATCACTGGATGTGAAACCTAGCGGCTGTTCCATATAGATATCTTCCTCAAGATATCCATTTAGGAATGCCGTTTTCACGTCCATTTGCCATATTTCATAATCGAAATAGGCTGCAACGGCAAGCAATGTGCGGATGGATTTTAGCATAGCCTACTGGGGAAAAGGTATCCTGATAGTCAATGCCTTCGCGTTGACTATAACCTTTTGCCACTAGTCTAGCCTTGAATGTCTCCACATTCCCATCTGCACCAATCTTTCTCTTGAAGATCCATTTACACCCAATAGGTACTATACCTTCTGGTGGATCTACCAAGGTCCAGACTTGGTTTGAGTGCATCGAGTCAATTTCTGACTGCATTGCCTCTAGCCATTTCTCGGAGTCGATATCTGATATCGCCTCGTTGTAGGTTTTGGGATCATCACCATGAGCACCATTACCTATGAGGAACATTTCCTCTACTTCCTCTGAAATAATACCTAAGTATCTTTCAGGGGGACGGGAAACTCTTTCCGATCTACGAGGTGGAGGAGGTAGTGTTCTTATTGGCTCAACCTGATTTGGTTCCAACTTGGTCCTTAGCTCGTTCTGCTTGTGAGACTTTCTCATCAAGCTTAATCTGCTTTCCAATGCCGCTATCTTGAATAAACTATTTTTCAAGAAAGATGGCATGTCGACTCACAATCACATTGTGGTCTTCTGGAATGTAGAAATAGTATCCTAATGACTCTTTAGGATATCCTATGAATCGAGCTCTAAAGGACCTAAACTCTAACTTGTCCGCTTGTTGTCTTTTGACATGAGCCGGACAACCCCAAATTCTGAGATGACTCAGACTTGGTTTCTTACCGTGCCATATCTCATACGGTGTGGTAGGAACGGTTTTAGAGGGAACCCTATTCAGTAGATAAGATTGAAGTTAACAATGAATGTCCCCAAAGAAAATCAGGGAAGGTCTGTGAAGCTCATCATGGATCGAACCATATCCAATAGAGTCCGATTTCTCCGTTCTGAAACCCCGTTGAGTTGAGGTGTTCCTGGTGGAGTCCATTGAGAGACTATGCCATTTTCCTTAAGATAGTCTAGGAATTCCCGGCTAAGGTATTCACCTCCTCGATCTGATCGAAGAACCTTAATGGGTTTTTCCAGTTTGTTTTTCTACTTCATGTCTGAATTCTTTGAACTTTTCAAAAGCTTCAGACTTGTGTCTCATAAGATACACATACCCATACCTAGACAGATCATCGGTAAAGGTAATGAAGTAGACAAAATTGCCTCTAGCCGGCACATCAAATGGGCCGCACACATCAGTATGTACTAGGGCAAGGAGATCTGTGGCCCTCTCCCCATGTCCAACAAAAGGGAGTTTAGTCATTTTGCCTTGAAGACAAGATTCACAAGTTGGATATGACTCAAAAGTCAATGGACTCAATAGCCCATTTTTCTCCAATTTGTTGATCCTATCTTCTGCTATATGACCTAATCTCAGGTGCCATAGATATCTGTCATTTGGACTATCCCTAGGTCGTTTGGCATTCACGTTTTGCTCGATAGTTAAAATAGGTACATCAATATGTAGCTGATAAAGACCATTAATAAGGAAACCATTTGCAATTTTATTTCTTTCATAAAGAATGTTACAATGGTCCTTAAAGAAGGTGATCACATAACCTTCTTGTGCTAAGCATGAAACAGAAATCAAATTCCTGCTAGCTGCAGGCACATAATAACAGTCTTTTAAAACTAAGTCTAAACCAGATGGTAATCGAAGAGGGTATGTTCCCACGGCTACTGCAGCAACTCTTGCTCCATTACCGACGCGTAGGATCATGTCTCCATCCCTCAGCCTCCTGCTATCCTCAAGACCCTGCATAGAAGTGCACAGATGAGCACTAGAACCAGAGTCAAGCACCCAACTGGATGCAGAAGAAACCGTAAGGTTAGACTCAATAACGAGCATACCTCCAGAAGGACCTTCCTTCTTGTTCTTTCAGGGTGGCCAGGTAAGTAGGGCAGTTCCGCTTCCAATGGCCGTCGCTGTTGCAATGGAAACACTTTCCTTTGCCATCGACCTTTTTCTTCGGTTCTGCCTTCTTCTTCTTTGATCCTTCCACCTTTTGCTTTTTCACAGACTTCTTTTTCTTTCCATAAGACTTTCTTTTGGAAGAAGTCCGTTCCATAGCAAGAACTGAGCCTTTAGAACCTTTCATAGAAAGCTCAGCGGTAACCAGCATATTCATTAATTCGGCCAAGGAATTTTGAAGTTTATGCATGTGGTAATTCATGATGAATTGCCCATATGCATCAGTCAAGGATTGCAGAATAATATCGTTCTGCAGGATCCAAGTCTAACTTCACACCGAGCTTCTCAAGCTCTTCCATGTCCTTGATCATTGTCAGACAGTGATCTTGGACTGACTGCCCATCACGCATCTTAGCCTTAAAAAGTCATTTCGTGACTTGATATTTGGCTGCGCGACTCTGTTCACCAAACATCTCCTGCAGGTGAGCCAACATTTGGCGAGCAGTCTCGATATCTTCATGTTGGCGCTGGAGCTCATCAGACATCGAGCCCAACATGTAATATCTGGCCTTATTATCTTCGTCTATCCATTTTTCCAGAGACGCTCTCTGTTCAATGGATGGACGAGCTGGTAAGGTGGGAGGGTCCTGGTCCAAAACATGGGTTAACTTCTTTGAACCCAAAACAATTTTGTAGTTTCTGAGCCAATCTTTATAATTGGGTCCGGTCAGTCTATGTGTGTCCAGGATACGTGCCAATGGGTTGGAGGCAGACATTTTTCCTGTAGAGAGTCAAAGATTCTAGTTAGATACTGTAATTTTGACTTGACCAATTTATTTAGGGATTTTATTTTTAAACAAATTAGCTCCCACTATTTTCTCGAATCCCTACACTCCCTCTGTAGAGATGCGAAAATCTCCATGATTAATGATTTCTAGTGGGTGGTGCGGTCTCACCAACTGACTCATCACCTCACCTAACAGTTATTGGTGATGGGTTAGCCAATGAGTGAACAACTCTTGTTCAATGATTCTCTAATCATGGTGCACCCAAACTTGGTCTCTAATTCATGAATCTCACCGTATCCGGAATATTGATCCACTCCTTAGTTAAGTCAGACCCACCATTTGCATAGACTGGGTTCCTAATTGAGTCTCTCACCGTATCCGAAATATTGAGCCCAACTCATCCTCCAGCCCATAGCATCCAATGCCTAATAGACATGGTTGCATCTTTCCCGGTGCAACTGAGCCACTGTATCCAGCCGAGAACAATCAACCCCGGGAAGGGCCCGCACATCTACAATGGTGGAAGACCTCAGACTTAATCTTTTCTTAGGGAGAATTGATTCAGGTCTCATTAAACTAGACTTGGCTTAGTCATAACAATTATGACTAACCTAGTGGCATGGGTTAGCTCGGATTATTGACCACCTCAGATCAGAACTGTGTCAACAGATATGGCCAGGTAAGTGAGACCGGTGGAAGGAATATGCCATTAACTCGTACAAGAATGCATTCAGGTCGAGTAGCTTCCAATTAAAAACCAGTCGGTCGTATGTGCCAAACTTACCTTAGACACCAAATTGTTGAGTCAGAACCAATTGGGTTAGCCTACAATCCAGACTCTAACCTCTGAGCCTAATTAGGTCTTGCTTGATCGTGACTCGATCTTGACCCAGACTTAATCCTATTAGGCTGGTCAATTTAAGCATTGTTGATCCCATCTAACCAACTCTTGATTCGGTTTGATCAACCGCTTAGACCTAATTGAGCTACCCAAGCCCGAACCCAGTATTATGAATATGTCTTAGATCTAAAATTCTCAATTTTAGACCTAATTAATATTCCATAAATCTTAATTTCTTAATTAAGTAGGGTTCATAAACAAAATATGCACAATAAATCCTAGGGTTTCAGGATCTAGGGTTTTGCAGAAAGTAAGTTTTGGGTTTCTGATTAAGGACGAACACGCAGCACCCCTACACATCATAAGAACACCCCATCGAATGGGAAGAGAGGGCCTTTAAACCCTTCTTCATTCTTATGACCGGACGGCCAAGAGGAACGCCTTAATCAGGAACATGCAATACTACAAAACAGTTTTAGATCTATATCATATATCTCATATACAAATTAGATCTAATCATGGCATATTTTGCATACATCTCATGTATCGAATCATGCATATTTTCAGATCTAAATTATCTCATAATAATCTAAAAAATTAGATTTAAATTGATCTAATCAAAATAAATTCTAATCTAGATAATTATGTAGAACTATTCTACAACTAGTCTAGACATGCATCAATCATATCTCATATGATATTTAAAATTAAATAATTTTTATTTGCTATTTTTTAGATGTTATTATAATAATTATAATATCAAAAAATAGTAAATAAATAGATCTAAAATATGATTTAATCAAGATTAAATTCAAAAACATGCAAGACTATTCTATAGAACTATTCTATTTTAGAACTAGTCATGCATATTTTCTAATCTTAGATCCAAATCATTTAATTTTAATTTTTTCTGATTTTCAGATCTGATCACATCTCATGTGACATCTAAAATCACTTATTTTCTAATTAAAATAAATTTAAAATCAGATCTAAACAACTTTTAGAACCTTGGCTCTGATACCAGTTGAAGGGAAATCCTGATTTTTCGGTCCAGGTTCGTTCAGATCTGATCAGATCAAGAGATATATTTCAAAAATTTTTCTCTTTGATCTTAATCAGATCTTGATATGTTTCAGATCTAATTCTTATTATTTTAATAAATAAAATAAAATAAGATAAATTAAATCAAATTTAATTTACCTGATTTGGGTAATCCTATTACCCTGTTGATGATCCTGATTGCAGCGGAAGGTTCTGGATCTAGCCACGCAAGCGCCTGGCCTCTACCGGTATCCACTCGGGTTGGATCTAGAGATCCTCTTCTTCTCTATCACATCTCCAAAAATTCAGATCTGGATCTGATCTGGAGGATCTTCAAAACTCCTTTTGAAGATCAGCAGTCGTCCTTTGCAGCAGCGCAGCCTTCTTGCTTTTGATCGCCTTTCTCTTGATCTGGAATCGCACCAAACCTAAATCCAAAACACTTTTGGACGTGGAGAGGCAAGGGGAGAAGAGACTTTGGCATGGAGGAAGGAGGGGAGAGGCAGCCTTGGGGCATGGGAAATCTAATTCAATCTCATTGAGTTGGGCGCAGGGTCTTATTTATAGACTCTGTGATCCAACTCCTCTTCTTCCCAACCAATCACAACCCTTTGTGAAATCAGATCTAAATCTGATTGGTGGGAATAGAGTCCCCTGGATTCCTCCTTAGAGGTGCACCTAAGACCAGTCAAAGTTGGTTCTTAGAGAACTCTAATTGGAATCCAAAAAGGAGATGGAGTCCTTGTCCAACAAGGACTCCTAGGCGCCTCCAACTTGGGCACACGCCACCCTAGGGTGGCGTGCGCCCTTCTCCTTGCCAGGTTCTGGCAGGGGGACAGGCCCCCACCAGCTCTCCAATAGGTGCATGACATGTGGTCAAAAGTCAAAGTGTCAATGGTCAACGTTTGACCAGTCAAAGGTAGACTTTTGACCAAAGTCAAAGAACAAGAAATGGCAGGTGACCAAAAATGGCAGGTAATGTCTTACAAAATAAGACAACCTTTTCTGACTTGGACAACCTCCAGTCAGACCATATGAAGGCCTCTGATTGAGCACAAACTCCTTTGGCTCAGTCAGGACAACTTATTTATGATAGTAAAAGAAGAACGTTAGGTTCAATCGAGTGCTAGCACGATTTCCTTGAACCTAATTGAATCTCATTCAGATCAATTGAACTAGATCAGTTCAATTGATGATCACCAGATTCAAACCCTTGTTTGTGTGACCCAGTTAGGTTCAGTTCTGTATGGTAATGGGATATGTCATGATCTCTATCATCGACATCATCGAAACTCCTTTCGATGGATCAGAACTCTTCTGATTCGAACAGCTAGAATGATCGATCATCTAAATCATTCTAATTGCTCCCAAAATCCACCAGTGACACCTAGCAGTATATGGTGGCAACCCATCAGAGCTGAATGCGAACCTCTTGGTGCAGCTACCTGTGTGATTAAGTTCTTCTATCTTGAGCCCCGATCAGATTAGGGTTAAGGTGAACTCGTCAAACCCTAGTTCTGTCATATGATGTAATCATTCGATTCGAGTCCAATGTGAAAATCTAAATAGAAACTCTTTCTATTATTTCACTCTGCCATGGCCATGGGCTTCTGGACTTGATTCTCATGATCATCATAGGGCTGCTCCTCTACCACCGAGGTAGATAGATTCCATCTTGATGCAATCCAGTTCCTACAATGAACATGCTATAGCCAACATACACCTCAGGGTTCCATATGGCTAGGAGACCGAGTAATGGTGTAGTCAAACTATAACACCCTCAAGGTGAACTGCCGATGCATCTCAGGTCAAAGAACCAGACACACTACTGCAGCATCGAGTCAGTCATTGACGAGAAGGTAGACTTCCTAATGACTACTCGAGGTGGTCACGCTCAGTGCCCTCGTTCTCTAACGAGTACCTATACTCTCGCTCTGATGTCTCCACACCGTAGACTCAAGACTCATCTACTAAAGAGAAGCGATCGTACACCAACCTTCCAGATCAATCACCATCCTCGTGATGATCCTATGGTCGGGAGCTGTTTATGAGTTAATAATGATTATTCATGTCTTAAATTTTCAACTCTTGAAAATATGAATTATCATTACCATTAACTCAAAGGATGTATCACAGACACTAAATACATAGGTGTGATAGAAAATAACCCATTTTATAAATTATAGTCAAAATTATAATTTTGCCCCTAGAAGTGTATTACATGTGTCAGCCAATTCTGGCTTCTAGGGCACATATATCTAATAGCACACACAATGTTTTTGGCATGGGAAATCTCATGCAAAACCAATTTGTGCATGAGAGAGGGTGTGGAAAAGTCAAAGGTGGTGCAAGGAGTTTAAAATTCAAACTTGCTTTGAATTGGTCCAAATTGGTTTCAACCAAACAAACTTTTTAGATCTAATTAGACTAGGTCAAATCTAATCAAATTAGGCTTGACCAAATCTAATAAAATTTTAATCAAATTAGAAATTAATTAGATCTAGATCCTGATCAAATTAGGATCGAATCTCTCATAGCGATTAGGTCATCTCATGACCTGATCGAATCAAATCCAATCGAATCAAATTCAATCAGAATTGATCGAATCCTCATCGCTTAATCAAATCAAGCTAATCAACAATCAAATTATTAATTAATCCTTCAATAAATAATAATTCCAATCAGGTGAGTGTTTGGGCTATAGAGTTCCATCTATATGAAACTCTTGAAGTGTCCCAAACCAGTGTGACTCTTGAACCCAGTATCCCAAACGAATGAAACTTACGATCATAGAGTTTTAGACTAGTGAAACTCTTGATTAAAAAATTTTAGACAAGTAGAACTCAGAGTCCTAGTCTAGTAGGACCCACAAAGGTAGAGTCTAGTCGAGGGGGACTCCGGGCTATAAAGTTCCAATCTAGTGGGACTCTTGACCATAGAGTTACAGACCATTGGGACTCTTGATCAACCATCAGATTAGATAGAAACTTTTATTATGTGTGACCCTATAGGTTCAAATCCTAAATTGATAAAAATGGAATCAATTTTTTGTACCAATCGATGTGACTATCTAGCAATGATATCCGATGTCCAGAAAGATCGAATAGTCATAATGCAACATCAATGTACCTATGGCATATGGTTACCATATAATTCATCCCTTTGACCTCAATGCTCAAAAGAAGATCTAGGATTTAATTATCAACCCTAAAAAATCAATAGTGTATTTCAAAATTCAATGTTCATCGAATGAACCACCTCAACTAAGCTTTTGCTAAATTGAAATACAATGATGCACTTGCTCCAACACTTAGAGGGGTCAATTCCATCTTGACTCACACACCAACTTTACAAATACTTGACTGCACCTACTAGCCTTCCATCATTGAATTAAAAATTTAGGTAGTTCGATACCTAAGTACAGTGAGTTGCTTACAAGCCACCGTGGTGATCTCAGGTCTAAGGGATACTTACACCCATGTCCTTCATGAGCAACTCTTGACAGTAGAGAGCTTTGCAGTTGGGTTACATTCAGTGAAATGTATCCCTACACTTCACCTGCATGCCATACTAGTACTACATACACCTTGGTTAAGAGGTCAACCAATATATATGGCATACAGCAACCTACACTAGATACGCTGTTGTCCTAGGTAATAATGTATCATTTGGTCATGAATAATTTTAAGGACTAAATGATAAATTCTCTTTTATCAAGTCTAGATAGTCCTAAGAACTTCATCACAGAAGAGTTGATTGCAGAAAAATCCATAAAAATGATGAAAAACCATAATAATAATTTTATTTATTTAAAATTTAAGTATAATTACATTCAGCTCAACCATCTATAATCTAGATGATTATCTTTAGGATACAATTTCTAACATTGATATCATCACCATGAACTCCATTTTCTATGAGGAACATTTTCTCTACATTCTTTGAAATAGTACCTATGTACCTCTCAAGAGGATGAAAAATCCTACTTAATCTACGAGGTGGAGGAGGTTGTGTCTGGATTAGCTCAGACTGACTGAGTTTTATAGGTTTCTTAGCTCATTGCTCTTCGAAGACCTCCTCGAGCCTAATCTATCTTTCGATGCCATCATCTTAAATAAACTATTTTTCAAGAAAAATGGCATATCAACTCATAGTCACATTGTGGTCTTTCGAAAGATAGAAATAATATCCTTATAACTCTTTAAGATATCATATGAATCAAGCTCTAAGGGACCTAGACTATAACTTATTTGCTTGCTATCATTTGACATGAGCCAGACAATCCCAAATTCTGAGGTGACTCAAACTTGATTTCTTATCATGCCATATCTTATACGGTATGGTAGGAATAATTTTAGAGGAAACCCTATTCAGTAAGTGTATAGCTATCATTAAACTATGTTCTCAAAGAAACTCAGAAAGGTTTGTGAAGCTCATCATGGACTGGGCCATATCTAATAGGGTCTAGTTTCTTTATTTTGAAACCTTATTAAGTTAAGGCATTTTAGGTGGAGTCCATTATAAGACTATGCCATTATCCTTAAGATAGTTTAGAAATTTTCTAATAAGATATTCACCTCCTCAATCTGATCAAAATACTTTAATAAGCTTTTCAATTTATTTTTCTACTTCATGTCTAAATTTTTTAAACTTTACAAAAGCTTCAGACTTGTGTCGCATCAAGTATGAAAAAAAATCAGCATCTTCCACCATAGGATCAATCTGATCTATAAAAAATTTTCAAAAAAATTTTATAAAAACTTTTAATTAGATCTGAGAGTTCTCCAATCTAATCCTAATATTCTAACATTAAAATTATAAATTAAAATAAAATAGGAACATCAGATGTTACCTATTAGCGGTAGACTATTATCCTGATGATGACCTGCACAAGTTTGAGGTCCTGGATCAAGCCACGCATATGCTTAGCCTCTACTAGAGTTCACTCAGGCTAGATTTGAACGTGCTCTCCTTCTAAATCTGATCTCCAAAAAATAGATCTAAATTTGATTTGTGAAGCCTTCAAACAAACTTTGAAGGCAGCACCCTATCTCTTGATCTGAATCCCCTGGTCTCGGTCTTTTCTTCAACTTTTGATGGCTGAAACTCCACCAAATCTAGTATGGCTATGGAGAAGAGAGGGAGGAGCTTTAAGCAGCATGGAGAAGGATTTTGCAGCAGCATATGTGCATGGAAAAGAAAAGGTTTAAAACCCTAGGATGTAGGGTCTTTAAATGGACTCCTGCGCCAACCCTAGAGTCCAAAATCGTCAAGCAACATGTTTGCTTGATTTATTTAAACTCCTACTAGGTTCTTCATGTTAAACGTTAGATCTCATATAATGTTTGTCACCCAATAACCCCTGAAATTGCCACACACAATAGCTAGGAAGAGAGGGAGAAAGTTTAATGCACAATGGACTCTTCCTTCTCTCCTAGAATTTGATTTTCCATCAAACTCTTTGACTAATCAAATCTAAAATTTGACCAAGTCAATGTTGGAAATTATATTCTAAAGCCAATCATCAGTCTATTGATGGTTGAGATATTATAATTAATTTATTAATTAATAAAAAATATTTTGATAATTTTTTTCATCATAAGTTTTCATCTTCTAATGAACTCCATTGTTGTGTTGAATTCCTTAAGACTATTTAGTTTTGATAAAGAGAGAATTTATCGATTAGTCCTTAAATTTATTCATGATCAAATGATAGACTGTTAATTAGGATGACAGCATCTATCAAGCATAAGTCGCTATATGCCACATAGGTTGGTTGTCCTCTTAACCAAGGTGTGTGAAGACACTGGTATGGCATATAGATGAGATGTATGGATACATCATCAATGAACGTGACCAACTCTAGAGCATTCTACTATCAAGAATGTCTTTGATGGGATATAGGTATAAGTATCCCTTAGACCTGAGATCAGCTCAGTGACTTACAAGCAACTCACTGTGCTTTGATACCAGACTAACTGAATTTCTAATTCAACAATAGAAAGCTTCTAGACACAGTCAAGTACATGCGAAGTCGGAGTGTGATCAAGATGGAATGGACCACTTCAAGAGTTGGAGAAGAATGTATCACTATATTTCAATATAGCAAAACCTTGGCTAGGATAATTCATCAAATGGATTTGGTATTTTGAAATACAATATGGACAACCTAATTAGAGTTAACAGTTGAACTCTGATGTGTCCTATGAGCATTGTGGTCAAGAGGATGAATTATATGAAAACTATATCCGCATGGGTTCTAAGGATGGTGTTCTATACCTTCGACCTATCCGACCGTCGGGTATCATTGCTAGATAGTCATTTTGATTGGTACAAAAATTTATTTCTATGCTATCGACTTAAGTTTGGACCTATGAGGTCATACACATTAGAGCTTATGATCTGATCGGATGGTTGATCAATGATTAAGAATCGTTCTAGGGTTAAACAATCAATATGATTGGTGTTTAACCTAGTGCAAGTTTTATAGGAGGATCGATTAGCAATTGGATTGCTAATTAATTTAATTTAATTAAACCAATAGGCTAAGATTAATTTTAATTAAATATAATTTAATTAGATTTGGTTCGATCTTGATTGGATAAAGTCTAATTGATTTATTTGATAAGCCAAGTGCAAGGAAGAACTAGTCCTAGTCTAACTAGGACTCGAATTAATTCAATTCTCTAATTTGATTAGAAATTAAATCAAAATTAAGTATAATTTAATTTAATTTAATTAAGTTCTTAAATAGATTAGGTTCTTATTTAATTGAGGTGATTTAATCTTGATTTTATTTGATTAGAAGATCATGTTTGACCAAGTCAAAACACGTGTCTTAGTGTGACTAGGACTCCCTATCTCTTTGCACCACCTTGGTCCCAACGCCCTCCATACCTATTTTTTAGATATTTTTCATGGAAAATCTCTTTCTTCCTGATTTTCATACCCCATGTCTCCCTCTAAGTCATATTTGGAAGTTAGGTGGAAGACCAAGTCAAAGAAGGAATTGATTTTGCTTAGGATTCTATGAGATAGAATCCTTGTTGACCAAAACATCTTTCCTTGAGTGCCGCCTCCTCTTTTAATTAATTCTTATCTTATTTCATGAAAATAATCTTCTTTTTTGTGCACCCTTCCTTGCTGGTCCACACCAAAAATTATGGAGGAGGAGCCAAAGAGTTGGGCTTCCCAACAACTTCCCATGTTTGGATATTCCTAGTCTAGGAATTTGACCTAACTTGGACTCTTTTTTTTCTCTATTTATTAGATGAATATTATTCTAATTCTTTTATGAAATACATATATTTTAGAGAGGTTCAGGGTGTGCAAAAATCAAAGGAAGAGAATCCTTGGGCATGGGGGTTCCATAAGCACCAAACTAGGTATCTAGGTGAGAGAAAAGAGAAGAAGAAGAGGATCTTCTTCTAGGGCTATTTTATTTTCAATCTCTCCTCCTTTCTTTTTAGTTTCTTTTATGAGAGACTCAGATCAGCAAACTCTCATCTTTGTTCTCATATTTTGGAGAGTCCAAACTTCGAAGAAGAGAGCATCGGATCGATTGTTGAAGAAGGATCAGCACAGTACTAGCATGCTATGCTAATTTTCTGCATCGAACTTCAGATCAGAGATCGTAGGCTCGTGTGGACAACTCCTAGAGGTCGGATGTGTGTGTGGCTCATGATTTCATCATCAAGTCTGGATCCGTAAGTTAGAATATCTAAACTTGCTTAGGTAATAGATCTGATCTATAAACTTCATACCTGCATTTGATGTAGTGTAGATCTAGATTGATTTGATCAATCTTTTTTCTTTCTTATTTAATTTTAATTTTTGATTTTATATCATGGCTTGATCATGTAATAGATTTGAGATTTAGATATTTATATAATTATTTAAATAAATTTTAGATTTATTTAAGTCTTTCACTATAAGATCTTGAAAAAGTTTCAAGATCTACCTGTGAAATTCTAGATCTAGTTGCTTCAGTCAAAACTTATCCATATGCGGTGCACACTTAGGGGGATATGTGCCCTCTCCATGCCATACAAAACATCTAGAGATGCGTGCTCCTAGAAATTCTCCAGGAGGCACACACCCCCTATCCCTTCTTTCTTACATCAGGGTCAACCTTTGACCCTTGTCTGAAACAAGAAATGGTAGGTGATAGAAATTGGTAAGTATTGTCTTAAAATCATCTAATGAATTAAGACAACCCTTTTCTGACTTGGATAAGCTTCAATCAAACTAGAATAGGATTTTTGGTTGAGTCAAACTCATTTGAGATGAACCAAAAAGATTACAGAAGGAGAATGTTAGGTTCAATCATGTGCCAGCATGATTTTCTTGAACCTAATCGAATCTAATCCAAATCAACCGAACTGGCTTAGCCTAATTGATCACATCTAGATTCAAACCTTGTTTGTGTGATCCAGTTAGATTTAGTTTCATATGGTAATGAGATATGTTGTGATCTCTATCATCGACATCATCGAAAGAATTTTTGATGGATCAAAACTTTTCTGATTCATATAATTAGAATAATCGATCATCAAGATCATTCTAATTGCTTCCAAAATCCACCAGTGACACCTAACGGTATATGGTGGATACTGTTCATAATTGAAAGTAAACCTCTTGGTGTAGCTACCTGTATGATTGCATTCTTCTATCTTGAGCCTTGACAGGATTAGGGTTAAGGTGAACTCGTCAAACCAAACATTTATCATATGAATAAATCATTCGATTCGAGTTTGATATGAAACCCTAATAGAAAATTCTTTTCTATTATTTTACTCTACCATGGCCATGGACTTAAAAACTCGATCTCATGATCATCATAGGACTACTCATCTACCGAGGTAGATTGGTCTCCTATTGGTGTAATCCAATTCCTACAATGAACATGCTATAGCCAACATACACCTCAGGATTCTAAATGGCTAGAAAATTGAGTTATGATGTAGTCAAACTATAATACCCTCAAGATGAACTATCGATACATCTCAGATCAAAGAACCAGACACACCACTATAGCATCAAGCCAGTCATCGACAAGAAGATAGACTTCCTTATGACTGCTCGAGGTGGTCACACTCAGTGCCCTCATTTTCTAACGAGTATCTGTACTCTCATTCTATTATCTCTACATCATAGACTCAAGACTAATTTATCCTAAAGAAGTGATTGT
This sequence comes from Cocos nucifera, assembly GCA_006176705.1. Lineage (NCBI taxonomy): Eukaryota > Viridiplantae > Streptophyta > Magnoliopsida > Arecales > Arecaceae > Cocos > Cocos nucifera. The sequence goes on from QRFJ01003917.1 coordinate 157,991, forward strand.
ACACCAACCTTCTGGATCAATCACCATCCTCGTGATGATCCTATGGTCGGGAGCAGTTTATGAGTTAATTATGAAAATTCATATCTTAAATTTTTAACTCTTGAAAATATGAATTGTCATTATCATTAACTCAAAGGATGTATCATAGACACTACATATATAATGTGATAGAAAAAAATAATTTTTTATTAATTTTAAGTCAAAATTATAAAATTGCTCTTAAAAGAGTATTACAAGTATCAGCCAATCTGGCTTCTAGGGCACACATCTAACAAACTTCCACTTGACCTAAAGCCAATTGGCTACAAATCTAAGTACCATCTTCTCTAAGTGGGCTTTGATCTTCTGCTGACTTAATTGCTTCATTAGTGGGCCAGCTGCATTATTTACGGTGTCGACTCTCTTAACCTTGACGTATCCCTTCTCAAGGTAATCCTAGATGATTTGGAATCACCACACGATGTGCTTGGATTTTTGATGAGACCTCAACTTCTTAGCTAGGGCTATGGTACTATTATTATTGCGATATAGAGGAACGGCATCCGATGGCATCACTTTGAGTTCTACGGCGAACTTCTTGTACCAAAATACCTCCTTCATAGCTTTTGATGTAGCGATGTACTCAGCTTCCATGGTGGAGTCTGCGATCACGATCTCTTTGATTCTCTTCCAACCCACTGCACCATCATTACATACAAGTAGACTTTCAGATGTTGACTTTCGATCATCTATGTGAGGCATAAAGTCTGAGTCTGCATACCCCTGAACCTGGAGCTCTCCATTATCAAAGATCAGAAACATATCCTTAGTCTTTCTTAAGTACTTAAGGATATATTTCACAGAAGTCCAGCGCTCTTCCCCTTGATTCGACTGATACTTGCTCGTCACACTCACAACATGGACAATATCAGGTCATATAGCTAGCATGGCATACATGAGGCTTCCTATTGTTGAAGCATAAGAGATCTTACTTATGTGTTCAATCTTCTTAGGTGTGCTGGGACACATTTTCTTGGAAAGATGATGCCATGTCAAAAGGGTACTAGATCCTTCTTAGAGTTTTCCATGCTAAACCTCTTTAGCACCTCCTTATGTACATCTTCTGTGAAAGACCAAGCATTCTATTCAGTCTATTTCTATAGACCTTAATTCCTAATATAAAGGATGCTTATCTTAGATCTTTCATAGAGAACTCCTTTGATAACCATATTTTGATCATGGTCAACATGAGAATATTATTCCTAATTAGGAGGATGTCATCTACGTACAGTACGAGGAAGACAATAATGCTCCCACTAACCGTTTTGAATACATACAGCTCCTCATTTTTTATGAAACCAAAAGATTTGATCACATCTTTAAAATGAGTATTCTAGCTCTGAGATGCTTATGTTAGTCCATATATGGACCTTTGCAGCTTGCAGACTGATAGGAATGCGATGTTGTCATTAAAACACCATATTTATCAGTTTAATCCGACTTCTTAAAATAATTAAAAATGCATAGATAGTAGTAAGTCGGGTCGAATCCATAGGGAAGGTAGTGTTTTTAGATTTGAAATCTTTGATTTTATAAAAGAAAAAGAAAAGAGAAGAGTTTTGGGATCAAAAGTGAAGTCAGAAAATAAAAAACAAAAATTAAAAGGTGTAGGAATTTAAACTTGGTACTAAGATCTACTAGTTAGATCTTAGCATCTATTTGCAATAAAAAGATAATAATTAAAATATAGAAATTAGATTGCAATAAAAGTAAAGAGCATAAAATTAAAGAACATAAAAATAAATATTACATTAATTAAAATTTTATAATTTAAATACATAAAAAAAAGAAATTAAAATAAGCTGATCTCTAATCTTGGATCGACATTAGCAGAAAGATGGTGTAGAAGCCTAGCTCTTCTTCTCACCACCCATTGCTTTGAAGCAGCCTTTAACCCATAGTCTGGCTTCGCCCTATACCAAAGCTTCACCTTGATCAAAGATGTTGATTTTTGGAGACCTTGGATCCTTTTTATAGAGCTAGGAGGGCTGGATATTTATTTCTAAAGGCAATGTGGGACTAATGGCCTTTATAATCATCAAAATCTAAATAAAATTTGAATTAAAATAGCTCTGATATGACTTTGGTAAGCTTGGTGAAATCTGGCCATTCAATAGAAATCCAATGGTCTAAAAATCATCAAAATTGGATGCATATCAACCCAGATCGGGTCGGATCAATTTCTGACCATTGGATTGCGCTTGATGGAGGAAATCTGGCTGCAAATCATGCTTCAAGAATTTTGATCACTGCCAAGAGCATTCTAGATAGTCGGATCGAAGTTGGAATCAAGCGCTACCATCTGATGGCGATCCGAGTGAAATCGACAATCGAAAAAAATGCTGACCGTCCGATCTTGACCGCAAACAACCACCACCGCACGATCACGCGTTTACTGTTCCCATGGACCGTGTGGACCAGCTACATCATGCACCACAACCAATCAGTACCTTTTATTGATAGATGAAAAGATCAAAATGCCCTATGAGCCATGATGAATTTCCTGTAAACCCTTTAGGGGTCTAGGTCTATCACATGGCAGGCTCTGATTCGCTGGTGTCTGCTGAGCTGGCGGTCGACGCCTGGATTGTGGACCGACTGATGGCTTCATCAGCTGAGTCAGCTTTGATAGCTTAGCTTGGCTTGGTGGCTTGGCTTGCGGAGTCGGCTGAGCCATTTTCTTTTTTATTTAAATTTTATTTATTTTATTTCTTTAAAAATTCATATCTTTTTCGTTTTAGCTCCGTTTTACTTAAAATTTATTTTGTTGTGATTAAAAAAATGATCTCTTTCCATTGATAATAAAATTTTATTTTTTATTTTTTATTATTTTTTAATTAATTTTTTAATTAATAAAAATATGAATTTCTTAAAAATTATATATAAATTGATTAATAATTTTTAAAAATTAATATAAATTAATTAATAAATTAATACTTTTATTGGTGAATTTATGATGCTTATCACACCCCCCAACTTAAGCTTTGCTCATCCTCGAGTAAAGAAATAATTTAGTTTTAAATACCTTTTAACTTTAGAGTTTTGAATTTTACCTAAGCAGTTTTCAAAATGGCCACTGATATTCAATAGAGCTTAAATGAGACATATCATTAGGGTATTAATACTTATCAATAAAAAAATTAAGTAAAGAACATTAAATTTTTTAGAATTTTTTTCTAAATTATCCCACCTTTATCTCTGATTTGTCTAAACTCTCATATAGACAAGTATATTGCTACTTTCATCCTTCATTTATTGATTTTTATTCTTACATTGCCCATTTTTTGATGCAAATATCATTGCTTACTTAGGCAATGGGACCCGGTTACTCGATGGGAAACTAATATTTTTTTTTTTTAACGTTGTACCACTATTGAGTGTCTTAATCCTTTAAGCTTTCTATTTGATCTATGTAGCGAGTCTTGGGCCAATGACTCCCAAACCAGTTGACTTTAGGACACTAGGTATAGAATACCCCTCGAGCTTACTAGCTCGAATCAAATAGACTATGAGTTAAGACTAGCTTTACAACGAGCTTCTTTGCCCTTCCCACCTTTTGATGCAAAACTCAATGCTTGCTTAGGCAAAGAGGCCCGATTACTCAGTGAGAAGTACTTGAAAACTATTTTATTAAAATAAATTTTTTATATGAAGAAACGTATAGTTATCCTACACAAGCCTATAAAAAGTAAACTTTTCTTTGATGCTAGTAGAAATAATTAAAAATGCTCCAAGAAAAAATATTTTATATTCTAGACTTAACTCTTTATTGAATTTTTTTAATACTTGATTCCTCAATATCTCATAGATTCTCTAATCTATGCATTAATTTTCTTTTAAAAATGCTTAGTTTAATTCGATTCTAAAGCATAATCAGGTGTCTAAATACTAAATACTAACTTTTTTGAGGATTTAAAATTTTAAAATTTTTATTTTTCTCTTCCCCCAACTTAATCGACATTGTCCTTAATGGAGAAGAAAAAAAAATAAAGGGTGTAATAAAGAACATGAAAGAATACACCTGACTATAGTTTTGGTCCAGCATATGCCTTTGAAAATTTGGGCTCTCCCTCCAACTTATTCAAATTATCCTAAAAAGAAAATAAACTAAAAAGATAAATTAGATAAAAATTAAATATTGGGTTACCTCCCATCAAGCGCTAAGTTTACCATCTTCAGCCAGATATAATGCAGCTTACTATCCTGTATCAAATATTGGATTGACAAATTCTAATGGTTTTGGATTGCTAATCTTAGAAATATGCTTTATAATTTCATTATTGATATAATCATTATTAATTTTAGGGATATAATTTATGATTCCATTCTCAGACCCATGTTTATTAAGAATTTCTCCTATTTGTTTTTCTAAAATACTCATGAATGGAGTTTTAAGAGTTAAGTTTGATTCAATGGGTGCTGGAATGGTGACTAAAGGCTGTTTTAATTCTGGAGGTAAATTAATGTGATCTTGCTTAAATAACTCCATTGATATTTCATTACATGCCTCTTGATTTTTGTAAGAAGAACCAGCTTCTAGGATTGAAGGAAACAGACTTTTGGGTTTATAAGTCTCGAATAAATTATCTATTCTTTTTTCCTCTTTTTCTATCTTATTTAAATTGGAACCAGCATCCGTACTAGTTCCTAGCTCGGGTTCTTCTATATGGTTAGTCTCAGTACTAACCAATTCTTCTAAATTTTTATTTTGACTAGCATCAGTACTAGCCTCTCTCATCTAGTCTTGGTATGAATCCATAAGAATCCTATAGCTTTTAAGTTCAGGAATTACTTTGGTATTCTCAAATTGGGGATTCTTAGATGAGACATTAAATTGATAACTTGGTCCAGGTGATTGGTGGACATTAGGTGGGTTGTTTGAAATTAGTAGGTTCGATAGTTGATCTAGTTCCCTCCTCATGTTAGACTCAATTAATTATCCAATTTGAGCTTCTAGCTTAGCGATAGATTGCTGTTGAGTCAGAATCAATTGTTGAAGTTGGTTAAATCTATCATCGACTAGATTGGTCTATTGAGGAGGTGGATATGAGGGCTGATTATGATGTGGTGGCTGGATAAACTGACTAGACTGACCATTATTATAGGCATAATTTTGGTATTGGGATTTATTTTGATAATTTTGCACAGATGAAATTTGGGTCTTAGCCTAAGTCTATTGGGATATCCAAGAAAAATTAAAGTTACTCCAATCTAGATTATATGAATTTGAAAATGGATCATTAATCGGCTTGAAGTAGTCTTGAGCAACTTATTTTTGGATAAAATGTGGAAACTGTGCAGTCATAGAACATTCACTCATATGATGGGTTGGGCTAGCATAGATTGAACAAATCTCCTGATAATTAGAAGATAAAGTGAATTATGCAGGAGATTGTTGACCCAGGATTAGGAGTTGATCTAATTTCTGAGCAAGAAGGTCAACTTTATCTAATTTTTGAATTATTAGGTTCATATTAGCCATTTGATTATTAGGTTTAATGTGAATCAATCATTCGATTAAGTTTAACTAAATTAAAAAAAGCAATTTTCTATCGTGCATGTATTAGTCTAACCCTAACGTGTGATTCAAAAATTTTTAAAATTTTTTTTTAAAATTTTTTTATTATTTTATTATATTAAAGATTAATTATTTTATTTATTAATTAAATTTAATTATTATTTTTAATATTTTTTTAGTTAGTTAAATTTAATTTTTATTTTATTTTATTTTTTAGAGGAGAAAGAAGAAGAAAGAAAGAAGAGTTCTAAAGAAGAGATCTTAAGGAGTCCTAGAACTAAGAAGAGAGAAGAATTAAGTTTAATTAAGTTTGATGTTGGTTAGCAATCAAGTTGGTCAATCAATCCTGACTAGAGGTTATCCTAGATCTAGACAGCTCCTAACTGCCAAGGTCACCTTCAAGCCCTCTAAGTGTAGGATTATCCAATCAACTGACCAGGTAAGTGTAAGGTCGGTGGGAGTCCCTCCGTTGCTTGCCTTAGATACCAATTGTACTTGGCCAGGTAAGCGAACGGAACCAATTAGAAACCACCTTCCTTCAGACCCAATCATCCCTGAACCACTTTCCTAGACACCAGTCAAATTGACTTATCCTAATCTGGTTCAACTCTTAGGGTTCCTTATCCTATTGAGCTCGAGTTCCTAGGACTGATGTCTAATTGATTTTAATTTAAAGGCTTAGATCAATGTAGGATGCTGGTTGATTATTTATGGGCCAAGGAAGGGTGATTAAATCTCCACCTTATCTTGTTTAATTGGATTGTGCCCTTAGTTTAATTTAATATGATATGCAAAAAAAAAGAAAAATTCAATCAAAGGATTCTATGCAATTTAAACTAGATGCATGCAACTAATTATATTTTGAAAGGCTTACCTTGCCTCCAGCAATCACTAAAAAAATAAAATTAATATGATGCATGCTCTAAACAGTTAGAATTTCTAATCTTATCATGAGGCTTTTAATTAGGTTTAAATGGATATTTTTTAAATTAATTTAAAAATAAATAAATAAATAAATAAATAAAAAGAAAAGAGAACTAGGGTTAGGATTGATCTCACCAAGAAAAACTCCTGATTCTTTTTGTTCTTTAATCTCTTTTTCTACAAAATAATAAAAAAAATTAGCAAGCAATATTTATAAAAAAAATTAAAAAAATTTATTTATAATTTATTTATAGAAAAATCAAAGAGATCAAATATTTAATATTCATGCCTTCCCCAGCAACGGTGTCAAAAACTTGGTACGTTTGTCAAAATTATTTTTAATAAATAAAAGAAATCAAAATAAAAAATCAAAAATATTCCCGGGCAACGGTGCCAAAAACTTGATAGGAATGCGATGTTGTCATTAAAACACCATGTTTATCAATTTAATCTGACTTCTTAAAATAATTAAAAATGCATAGATAGCAGTGAGTCGGATCGAATCCATAGGTAAGGTAGTGTTTTTAGATTTGAAATTTTTGATTTTATAAAAGAAAAAGAAAAGAGAAGAGTTTTGAGATCAAAAGTGAAGTCGGAAAATAAAAAGCAAAAATTAAAAGGTGCAGGAATTTAAACTTGGTACTAAGATCTACTAGTCAGATCTTAGCATCTATTTGCAATAAAAAATAATAATTAAAATATAAAAATTAGATTGTAATAAAAATAAAGAGCATAAAATTAAAGAACATAAAAATAAATATTGTATTAATTAAAATTTTATAATTTAAATACATAAAAAAAAGAAATTAAAATAAGTTGATCTCTAATCTTGGATCGACATTGGCAGAAAGATGGTGTAGAAACCTAGCTCTTCTTCTCGGCACCCGTTGCTTTGAAGCAGCCTTTAACCCATAGCCTGGCTTCACCCGGTACTAAAGCTTCACCTTGATCGGAGATGATGATTTCTGAAGGCCTAGGATCTTTTTTATAGAGCTACGAGGGCTGAATATTTATTTCTAAAGGCAATGTGAGACTAATGGCCTTTATAATCATCAAAATCTAAATAAAATTTGAATTAAAACAGCTTTGATATGACTCTGGTAAGCTTGGTGAAATTTGGCCATTCAATAGGAATCCAACGGTCTAGAAATCATCAAAATCGGATGCATATTAGCCCAGATTGGGTCGGATCAATTTCTGACCGTTGGATTGCGCTTAATGGAGAAAATCTGGCCGCAAATCATGCTTTGGGAATCCTGATCACCGCCAGGAGCATTCTGGACCATCGGATCGAAGCTGGAATCAAGCGCTATCGTCCGATGGCGATTCGAGTGAAATCGGCAATCGAAAAAAATGCTGACCATCCAATCTTGACCGTAAACAACCACCACCGCATGATCACGCGTTTACTATTCCCATGGACCCGTGGATCGGCTACATCGTGCACCACAACCAATCAGTGCCTTTTATTGATAGATGAAAAGACCAAAATGCCCTGTGAGCCGCGATGAATTTTTTGTAAACCCTTTAGGGGTCTAGGTCTACCACGTGGTAGGCTCTGATTCGCTGGTGTCTGCTGAGCTGGCGGTCCACGCCTGGATCATGGATTGGCTGATGGCTTCATCAGCTGAGTCAGCTTTGATGGCTTGACTTGGCTTGCGGAGCCAACTGAGCCATTTTCTTTTTTATTTAAATTTTATTTATTTTATTTCTTTAAAAATTCATATCTTTTCCGTTTTAGCTTCATTTTACTCAAAATTTATTTCGTTGTGATCAAAAAAATGAGCTCTTTCCATTAATAATAAAATTTTATTTTTTAATTTTTATTATTTTTTAATTAATTTTTTAATTAATAAAAATATGAATTTCTCAAAAATTATATATAAATTGATTAATAATTTTTAAAAATTAATATAAATTAATTGATAAATTAATACTTTTATTGGTAAATTTATGATGCTTATCACAGACCTTGTGATCTCCATCACTAGACGTGAAACCAAGGAGCTATTCCATATAGATATCTTCCTCAAGATATCCATTCAAGAATGTTGTCTTCATGTCCATCTAACATATTTTATAATCGAAATAGGCTGCAAAAGCAAGCAATATGTGGATGGATTTTAGCATGGCTACCAACGAAAAAGTATCCTGATAGTCAATACCCTCGCATTGACTATACCTTTTTGCTATCAGCCTAGCCTTGAATGTCTCCATATTTTCATCTGCACCCATTTTTCTCTTGTAGATTTATTTACACCCAATAAGTACTATTGGTGCAGAATTTGGTTGACGTCGGATCGAGCTTGAGTCGAGGAAGATGAGGTTGCCATCGGTGATCTACAAAATAAAGTTCCATCCGGAGTTGGTGGTGGTGACTCCGGTAGCACCCTCCGACGGTCAAGTTAGCTCTTCTAGCCAACAGAAATGGAGTGCTCAAAGAGAAGTTTGGCAAAGTTTCGAAAAGGAAAAGAAAGCTTAGAAAAAATATATCGAAAGAATCCCTTTTTATAGACGGAGCTTGTTGTAACCATTCTGATAAATAACCATCGTAACCATTCTGATAAATGCCCATCGTAATCATCCTGATAAATATCGATCGTGATTGTCTTGATAAATGACAATCATAATTATCGTGATAAATGATAATTGTAACCGTTCAGTAATATGATTGCCTATAGGAATCCATCTGAATGAACAGTTTGTAAGGAGTTCGGCTTTCATAAAAGCTTGATTGGAGGAGGAGTTCGGCTCTCGTAGAAGCCCGACTACTGAAGGAGTCCGAAAGAAGTTCGACTACTATAGAAGTCTGACTACTGGAGGAGTCTGAAAGGGGTTTGACTCCCGTAGAAGCCCGACTACTAGAGGAGTCCGAAAGAAGTTCGGCTCCCATAGAAGCCCGACTACTAGAGGAGGTCGGAAGGAGTTCGACTCCCATAGAAGCTCGACTACTGAAGGAGTTTGGCTCCCATAGAAGCTCAACTGCTGGAGGAGTCTAGAAGGAGTTTGGCTCCCATAGAAGCCTGACTGCTGGAGGAGTCCGAAAGGGGTTTGGCTCCCATAGAAGCCTGACTATTGGAGGAGTCCGGAAGAAGTTCAGCTCCCATAGAAGCTCGACTGCTGGAGGAGTTTGGAAGGTCGGCCATTGTGGAGTTCGACTGGGGCTCGATCGTTATGGAGTTTGATTGGGTTCGAAGTCCAGCTGGAGGAGTTCGGCCACTAGACGAGTTCGACTACTGAAGGAGATCGGATGGGGTTCAGCCGCTGGGATGAGAATTCTCGATCGAAGCTCTTCCATAATTACTAGCTGCATTAGGCTAAGCACCACTTCAACGGGAGCGAGATTTATCCCCAACAATAGTCCCCCCACTCCCATCTTCGAAGTTCGAAGGAAGGGAGTACCAAAAAAGTGACTGCCGAAGTCTTTTTTCAATCTCTACACTCATTGAGGTTGAAGCGCAGGGGAGATCTTATCTCTGACTGAGGTTGAAGGAAATCTTATCTCCTATTAACGTTGAAGTTGAGGCTCGGGCGCAATAGGGCCATTATTGGGGTCTCTCCTCTCACCTCATCTAAAATGAATGAGGTCTTCAACTTTGCTCACGTTAGGTCGAGGTTCTTCTTCTATTCCTAATGGGCTGTGGGGGACATAAGAGCCATTGTCAGAACTTCTTTTCCCATCTCGTCTTAAGTGAACGTCTTCGACTTTGCTCGCATTAGGATGAGATTCTCCTCCTATTTCTAATGGGCTGTGGAGGCACATAAGGGCCATTGTCAGGGCCTCTCCTCCTATCTCGTCTTAAGTGAACGAGGTCTTTTGACTTTGCTCGTGTTAGGATGAGGTTCTCCTTCGATTTCTAATGGGCTGTGGGGGCACATAAGGAGCCATTGTCAGGGCCTCTCCCCGCATCTGGTCTTAAGTGAACGAGGTCTTCGACTTTGCTCCGTTAGGATGAGGTTCTCCTCCTGTTCCTAATTCTGTCGGGGCACATAAGGGTCATTGTCAGGGCCTCTCCCTCCATCTCGTCTTAAATGAACGAGGTCTTCTACTTTACTCGCGTTAGGACGAGGTTCTCCTCTTGTTCCTAACATGGCCACTTCTAATTGCTTATTTTCTGTCATCACATAATTTTTGCACCAAGAAATAATAATGTTGAAATGAATGAGTTTTATTATAAAAAAATTACTGATAGTATATTCTTAGGTTTTCTGAGTTCCAAGGTCGTGAGAGCATTATTCCTCCAAGCTCCTTCAGATGATAAGTTTCGGGCCGGATGACCTCCACCACCTCATACGAACCTTTCTAATTTGGGGCAAGCTTCTCCTGGCTCTAAGGCTGAGAGATGATGACTCATCGAAGCACTATATCCCCCACTCTGAATATTTTACTTCTGACTTTGGAGTTAAGGTACTGGACCACCTTTCGTTTGTAGACCGCCATCTGAACCTAGGCTTTCTTTCTTTTTTCTTTCAGCAGGTTGAGATTGACTTTGAGGTCCTATGGATTATGCTGCTCATTATAGGCCATGACCCATGCTGATGGGAGCTTAAGTTCGATCGAAATGACTGTCTCTGCTCCAAAGGCCAAGGCGAATGGTGTTTCCCCAGTTGGCAGTCTTTGAGTAGCTCGGTATGCCTAGAGGACATGGTAGAGCTTATCCACACAGGCTTCCTTTGCTCTGTCGAGTCTTATCTTGATGCCTTGTAGTAGAATTCGGTTGGTCACTTCAGCTTCCCCATTTGCCTGCGGGTGAGCTATTGATGTGAAGTGGTGGGAGATGTTTAGGTCTTCATAGAATTCGGTGAACCTCATCCTGGTGAATTATCGCCCATTATCGATTATTAAGATTTGGGGCAGATCAAATCGATAGACTATTTACTTTCAGACGAAGTTCTGTACCTTAATCTCGATAATTTTTGCTAGAGATTCGGCTTCGACCCATTTGGTGAAGTAGTCAATCATAACCTGGAGGAACTTTCATTGCTCGGATGCCATCGAGAAAGGGTCGAGTATGTCCATTCCCGACTGTGCGAACGGCCAAGGTGAGCTTAGCGAAGTAAGCTCGGAGGTCGGCTATCTTTGTACATTTGTATTCTTCTGACAGTGGTCACATTTCTTGACATACTCCATAGAATCATGGTATAAGGTCTGCCAATAGTACCCTTGCCAAAGTAGTTTTTATGATAGGGATCTGGCTCCTACGTGGCTTTCATAAATTCTCTCATGCACTTTCCATAATGCAAAATTGGCCTCTGAGATGTCCCCAAATTGGGAAGGTCCGTATGAGGTGGTGGAGGTCATCCAGCTCAAAACTTATCGTCTGAAGGAGCTCGAAGGAATAATGCTCTCACGACCTTGGAACTCAGAAAACTTGAGGATGTACTATCAGTAATTTTTTTGTAATAAAACTCGTTCATTTCAACATTATTATTTTTTGGTGCAAAAATTACTGATAGTACATCCTCAAGTTTTTTGAGTTTCAAGATCGTGAGAGCATTGTTCCTCTGAGCTCCTTCAGATAATAAGTTTCGGACCGGATGACCTACACCACCTCATACGGACCTTCCCAATTTGGGGCAAGCTTCCCCTGGCTCTGAGGCTGAGAGACGGTGACTCACCGAAGCACTAAGTCCCCCACTATAGAAAGGGACCCTCCAGATACGTTTTCTCTAAGCTTTCTTTTCCTTTCCAAAACTCTATCGAACTCCTCTCTGAGCACTCCATTTCTATTGGCCAGAAGAGCTAATTTGACCATTGGAGGGTCCTACCAGAGTCACCACCACCAACTCTGGATGGAACTTTATTTTATAGGTCACCGATGGTGACCTCGTAGGTCACCGATGGTGACCTCATCTTCCTTGACTCCAGCTCGATCTGACATAAACCAAATTCTGCACCAATAGGTACTATATCTTTAGATGGATCAACCAAGGTCCAGACTTGATTTGAGCATATTGAGTCAATTTCTGACTTCATTACCTCTAACCACTCCTCGGAGTTGATATCTGATATCGCCTCATCATAGGTCTTAGGATCATCACCATGAACCCTATTTTCTATTAAAAATATTTTCTCAACATCTTCTAAAATAGTACCTAAGTACCTTTCTTGATGACGGAAAACCCTAGTTGATTTTTGAGGTGGAGGAGGTAATGTATGGACTGGCTCTAATTGATTGGGTTCCATAAGTTTCTTAGCTCGTTGCTCTTCAGAGACCTTCTCCTCGAGCCTAATCTGCCTTTCGATGCCACCAACTTGAATAAACTATTTTTTAAGAAAAATGGAATGTCGACTCATAATCATATTGTAGTCTTTCAGAAGGTAGAAATAATATCCTAATGATTTTTTAAGATATCCTATAAAGTGAGCTCTAAAGGATCTAGACTACATTTTATCCACTGCTATCTCTTGACATGAGCCAGACAACCCTAAATTTTGAAGTGACTCAGGCTTGATTTCTTACCGTTCCATATCTCATACGGTGTGATAGAAATGATTTTAGAGAGAATCCTATTCAGTAAGTAAATCGTTGTCATTAGACTATGTCCCCAAAGAAATTCAAGGAGGTTCGTGAAGCTCATCATGGATCGGATCATATCTAATAGAATTTGATTTCTCTATTTTGAAATCCTATTGAGTTGAGGTATTCTAGATGGAGTCTATTATGAGACTATGCCATTATCTTAGAGAAAATTTAGGAATTTTTGACTAAGATATTTTCCTCCTAAATCTGATCGAAGAATCTTAATGGATTTTTCTATTTATTTTTCTACTTCTAAGTCTGAATTTCTTGAACTTTTCAAAGGCTTCAGATTTGTGATGCATCTGGTATACATACCCATATCATGATAGATTATTGATAAAGATAATGAAGTAGATATAACTACCTCTAGTCGGCACATCAAAAGAGCTGTAGACATCTGTATGTACTAGGACAAGTAGGTCCGTGGCCCTTTTTCCATATTTTGTAAAAGAAAGTTTGGTCATTTTTTCTTGAAGGCAAGATTTACAAATCGAATATGACTTGGAAGTCAATAGACTCATAAGTTCAAATTTCTTTAATTTGTTAATCCTATCTTCTACTATATGATCTAGCCTAAGGTGCTATAGATACCTATTGTTTAGACTATCACTAGGTCGCTTAGATCCTATGATATTCACATTTTGCTTAAAATTTAACACAGATAAATCAATATGCAACTGATAGAGACTATTAATTAAAAAACCACTTGTAATTTTATTTCTTTCAAAAAGAATAGTATAGTGGTCCATAAGAAAGCTAATTACATAACCTTCCTATGCTAAATAAAATAGAAATCAAATTCCTACTTGCTGTAGGTACAAAATAACAGTCCCTAAGTACTAAATCTAATCTTGATGATAGTCAAAGATGGTAGGTTTCCATGACCACAGCAGCAACTTTTACTCTATTTTTTATGCATAAGATCATCTCATCATCCCTCAGCCTTTTGCTCTCCTCAAGATCCTGCATAGAAGTGCACAAGTGAGCACTAGAACTAGAGTCAAGCACCCAACTAGATGTAGAAGAAACCATAAGGTTAGATTCTATTATGAGCATACCTCCAGAAGGACATGCTTCCTTCTTATTCTTCAGACTGGCCAGGTATAAAGGGTAGTTCTGCTTTCAATGGCCATCGATATTGCGATGGAAATATTTTTCTTTATCCGTGGCCTTCTTCTTCGGTTCTTCCTTCTTTTTCTTCCCACCGTCCACCTTTTGCTTCTTCATAGACTTCTTTTTTCTAAAAAACTATCTTGAAAGAAGTTCACTCTGTAGCAAGAACTGAACCTTTAGAATCTTTCATAGAAAGCTCAGTAGTGACCAGCATATACATCAATTTTGCTAAGGTACATTGCATTTTATGCATATGAAAGTTCATAATGAACTGACCATATGCATCAGTCAAGGATTGCAGGATCACATCAATCTGCAAATTCTTATCCATCTTGGCACTGAGCTTCTCAAGCTCCTCAAGGTTCTTGATCATTGTCAAATAATGATCTTGGATGGACTGCCCATCATGCATCTGAGTTTTAAAAAGTCTACGAAAGACTTGATACCTAGCTATGCGACTTTGCTCACCAAACAACTCTTGCAGGTGAGCCAACATCTATCAGGTAGTCATGATGTTTTCATGTTGGCACTGTAGCTAATCAAACATTGTGCCAAGCATGTAGTACCTTGCCTTATTATCATCATCCATTTACTTCTCTAGAGATGCTCTCTGATCAGTAATCAGACGTACTGGTAAAGTGGGTGGATCCTGATCCAATACATAAGATGGCTTTTTAGAATCCAAAATAATTTCATAGTTCCTAAGCCAATCTTTAAAATTAGATCCAGTTAGTCTATAGGTATCTAGAATTCGGGGTTAGTGAGTTGGATGCAGACATTTTTCTATAGAGAGTCAAAGTTTCTAGTTAGATTTTGTAATTAGACTTCAACTATTTATTTAAAAATTTTATTTTTAAATAAATTAGGCTCTCACTATTTACTTAGATCCCTATACTCCCTTGGCAGAGATGCAAAAATCTTCGTGATCATAGATTTTTAGTAGATGGTGAGGTCTCACTAATTGGCTCACCACCTCACCTAACAGTTATTGATGATGGATCAATCGATGGTGGATAACTCTTGTCCAATGATTCTATAATCATGGTATATCCTAATCAGGTCTCTAATTCATGAAGCTCACCATGCCCAGAATATTGCTCCAGTCCTTAGTTAAGTTAGACCCATCATTTACATGAATTGAATTCCTGATTGAGTCCCTCACTGTATTCGAAATATTGAGCCCAACCCATCCTCCAATCCATAGCATCCAATGCCTAATAGACATGGTTGCATCTTCTCGGTGCAACTGAACCACTGTAACTAGTTGAGAACAATCAAACCTAGGAAGGATCCACATATCTACAATGGTGGAAGACCTATGATTTAATATTTTCTTAGGAAGATTTGATTTAGATCTCTTTAACTTGACTTAACTTAGTTATAATAATTATGATTAACCTAGTGGCATGAGTTAGCTCGAATCATTAGCCACCTCAAATAAGAATTGGATCGACCCAAATGGCCAGGTAAGTAAGATCGGTGGAAGGGATATACCATTAACTAGATAAGAATGCATTCAGGTCGAGTAGCTTTCAATTAAAAATTAGTCAGTCATATTTGCTAAACTTACATTAGACACCAAATTATCAAATCAAAACTAATTAGGTTAGCCTACAACCCAGGCTTGAACTTCAGAGCCAAATTAGGTCTTGACTTGATCGACCATATGTGACTGTGAGTCGATCTTGACCCAGACTTAATCCTATTGGACTGATAAATTTTAAGCACTTTTGATCCCACCTAACTAACTCTTAATTCGGTTTGATCAACCGCTAGACCTAATTGAGCTTTCTATACCCGAACCCAATTTTATGAAGGTATCTTAGATTTAAAAATTTATAATTTTTAGATCTAATTAATTTTATAATCTTAATTCTTAATTAAATTTAGGTTCATAAATAAAATATACATAAAATTCTAGGATTTCAGGATCTAGGGTTTTGCAAAAATTATGTTTTTGAATTTTTGATTAGAGACAAACACGCAGCACCCCTACACGCCATAAGAGCATCCCATGAATGAAAAGAAAGGACCTTTAAATCCTTCTTACTCTTATGACCGGACGGCTAAGAGGAATGCTTTAATCAAAAATAATAACTATACTACAAAATAATAAGATCTACAACATATATCATATATAAAATCATTGATCTAATTATGCATGTTCTGTATACATCTCATGTATCAAATGTTAAACTAAATATGCATATTTTTCAGATTTCATAAATCTCATATATCATCTAAAAAATAAAATTTTTAAATGATCTAATCATATAAAATCCTATTCTAGACAATCATAGAACAATTCCATAAACTAGTCTAGACATGCATCCAACATATCTCATATGAAAATTTTTAAATTTTAAGTTTTTATTTTCAGATCTAATTATAACTCTTATAACATTATAAAATAGAAATAAAATAATCTAAAAAAAATTAATTTTATCATATCAAAAGAAAATTATAGTAGACTACATATAGAACAATTCTACAACTCATCCAGTCATGCATCTCTTACATCTTAGATCTATAATAATAAAGATTTTAATTTTTTAATTTTAGATTTGATCACATTTGATGTGATAGCTAAAATCAATAATATTATATTATAAAATAAAATAAAAATTAGATCTAATGTAGATCTGAAGAACTGCTAACGCAGCTCTGATACCAGTTGAAGAAAAATCAGCATTTTCTATCACAGGATTGATCTAATCTGATCTTATCCATAGAAAATTTCTAAAAAAATTCTATAAAAAGTTTTGATTAGATTTGAGAGTTCTTCAATCTGATCCTAATTATTTAAAATTAAAATTAAAAATTAAAATAAAATAGGAACATTAGATGTTACCTATTTAGGATAGACTATTACCCTAACGATGATTTGTGCAAGTCTAAGGTCCTGGATGAAGCCATGCACGTGCCTAGCCTCTACCAAAGTCCACTTAGGCTAGATATAGATACACTCTCCTTTTGAATTTGATCTCCAAAAATTAGATCTAAATCTGATTTGTGAAGCCTTCAAATGAACTTTGAATGCAGCACCCTGTCTCTTGATCTGAATCACCCTATCTCGGTCTTTCTTCAACTTTCTTTAACTTTTGATGGCTGAAATTCCACCAAATCTGGTATGGATGTGGAGAAGAGAGGGAGGAGCTTTAGAGATGGTGTGGAGAAGGATTTTGCAGTAGCATATGGGCATGGAAAAGTAAAGGTCTAAAACCCTAGGGCGCAGGGTCATTAAACAGACTCCTGCGCTAACCCTAGAGTCCAAAATCATCAAGCAACATGTTTGCTTGATTTATTTAAACTCCTACCAGGTTCTCTACATTAAACATCAGATCTCATCAGATGTTTGTTGCCCAATAACCTCTTGAAATTGCCATACACAATAGATAGGAAGAGAGGGAGAAAGTTCAATGTGCAATGGACTCTTCCTTCTCTCCTAGAATTTGATCTTCCATCAAACTCTTTGACTAGTCAAATCTGAAATTTAACCAAGTCAAAACTTATCCATATGCGGTGTACACTTAGGGGGATGTACACCCTCTCCCTGCCATACAAAACATCTTGGGTTGCATGCTTCTAGAAATTCTCCAGGAGGCGCACTCCCCTTGTCCCTTCTTTCTTACATCAGGATCAACCTTTGACCTTTGTCTGAAATAGAAAATGACAGGTGATAGAAATTTATAGATGTTGTTTTAAAATCATCTAATGAATTAAGACAACTCTTTTCTAACTTGGACAAGCTCCAATCAGACTAGAACAGGGCTCTTAGGTGAGTCAAACTCATCCGAGATGAACAAAAAAGATTACGGAAGGAGAATGTTAGGTTCAATCATGTCCTAGCATGATTTTCTTGAACCTAATCAGATCTAATCTAAATCAATCAAACTGGCTTAGCCCAATTGATCACATCCAAATTTAAATACTTATTTATGTGATCTAGTTAGGTTTAGTTCCATATGGTTATGAGATACGATGTGATCTCTATTATCGACATCATCGAAATACCTTTCGATGGATTAGAATTTTTTTGATTCATATAATTATAATGATTGATCATCAAGATCATTCTAATTTCTTCCAAAATCCACTAGTGACACATAGCAATATATGGTGGCTATCCATTAGAATCAAAAGCGAACCTCTCAGTGTAACTACCGGTGAGATTGGGTTCTTCTATCTTGAGCCCCAATAGGATTAGGGTTAAGGTGAACTCGTCAAACCTAACATCCGTCATATAAATAAATTATTCAATTCAAGTCTGATGTGAAATCCTAATAGAAATTTTTTTTCTATTATTTCACTTTGGCATGGCCATGGGCTTAAGGACTCGATCTCATGATCATCATAGAACTACTCCTCATCTACCGAGATAGATGGATCCCTTATTGGTGCAATCTAATTCCTATAATGAACATGCTATAGCCAACATATACCTCAGGATTTTGAATGGTTAGAAGATCAAGTTATAGTGTAGTCAAATTATAACACCCTCAAAGTGATCTATCGATGCACCATAGGTCAAAGAACTAGACACACCACTGCAGCATCAAGCCAGTCATCGACGAGAATGTGGACTCTCTTATAACTACTTGAGGTGGTCATGCTTAGTGTCCTCATTCTCTAACGAGTATCTATACTCTCACTCCAGTGTTTCCACACTATAGACTCAAGACTCATCTATCTTAAGAAAGAGATCGTACACCAATCTTTCGGATCAATCACCATCCTCATGATGATCCTACGGTCGAAAGCAGTTTATGAGTTAATTATGAAAATTCATGTTTTAAATTTTTAACCCTTGAAAATATGAATTTTTATTACCATTAATTCAAAGAATGTATCACAGACACTATGTACACAATGTGATAGAATAAAATATTTTCTTATTAATTTTAAGTCAAAATTATAAAATTATCCTTAGAAGTGTATTAAAAGTGTCAGCCAATCTGATTTCTAGGATACACATCTAATAAAGTGTATATACCTATACCAAGATAGATCATCGATAAAGATGATAAAGTAGAAAAAGTTGCTTCTGGTCAGTACATTAAATGGGTTGTACACATCTATATATACCAAGGCAAGCAGGTTTGTGACCCTTCTCCATATCCTACAAAGGATAGCTTGGTCATTTTGCTTTGAAGGCATAATTTATAAATTGGATATGACTCAGAAGTCAATGAACCAATTGGTTTAGAATCTGGTTGATGATGGATCGAGCTGCAGTTGAGGAAGAAGAGGTTGCCATCGGTGATCTATAAAATAAAGTTCCATCCGAAGTCGGTGGTAGTGGCTCCAACAAAATCCTCCAACAATCAAGTCAGCTCTTCTGGCCAGTAAGAATGGAGTGCTTAGGAAAGAATTCAGCAAAATTTTGGGAAGGAAAAGAGAGCTTAGAGAAATGTATCTAGAGGATCCCTTTTATAGATGGAGTCCGGAGCAGACTGATAGTGACAACCATAACCATCCGACCGTGGGCTGCTTGAGATCATGTGGAATTTATTATGAAGAGAGGTGTCACTCATAGTAGACTAATAATGATAGTCGTAACCATTTGATAGTAGGGTCGCCTATAGCATACTAATAAATGATAGTCGTAACCGTTCAGTAGTGGACCGCTTGGAGCCACGTGGAGTTTTTATGGAGAGAGGTGTCCATTATCATAATGTGCCCATTCATTGAGATTTAATAGTCGAAGTTCGAAGGAAGCAGGTGTTGGTTGGTGAAGAGCTTTGACATATACCAATTTGAGAGGAGTTTAGACTTCTAAAGGGAAAACAGCTAAAGAAGTTCATCTGAGAGGAATACTATTTGAAATCTAAAAGTAATTTGCTAGAGAAATCTAGATGCAGTTCGACTGATGGAGATGTTCAGAAGGAGTTTGGCTCCTGGAGGAATCTGACTGATGGAGAAATCTGGAAGAAGTTCGATTCCTGAAGGAATTCAATCGAAGGAGAAGTCTGAAAGAAGTTTGGCTCCCGAAGAAATTCGACCGAAGGAGAAGTCTGAAAGGAGTTCGACTGCTAGAGGAATTTGATTGAAGGAGAAGTCTGAAAGGAGTTCAACTACTGGAGGAATCCGTCTGAAGGAGAAATTCGGAAGAAGTTTGGCTCCTAGAGGAATATGATTGAAGGAGAAGTCTAGAAGGAGTTCGACTGGTGGAGAAGTTTGGTTGAAAGAGAAGTTTGGAAGGAGTCCGATTGATGGAGAAGTTTGGCTAAAGGAGAAGTCTGGAAGAAGTTCAGTTGAAGAAGAAGTCCGGAAGGAGTTCAATCGTTGGAGTCGTCCAAGAGGGGTTCGATCGTTGGAGGATTTCGATCACTGGAGGAGTCCGAGAGGGGTTCGACCGCTGGAGGAGTCTGGAAGGAGTTCGACCGCTGGAGGAGTCTGGGAGGAGTTTGACCACTAGAGAAAGAATTTCTGATCAAAACTCTTCCATGATTACTAGTTACATTAGACTAAGCATCAGCCTGAACTTCGACGGGAGTGAAGTTTATCCCGAACACTAGTCCCTCTACTGTCGAGTTCAAAATTTGAAGGAAGGGAGTACAAAAAAGATGAGTATCGAAGTTCTTTTTCGGGCTCTACACCCATTGAGGTTGAAGCTCGGGAGAGATCTTATCTTCGGTTGAAGTTAAAGCTCGACAGAGATCTTATCTTCCATGAAGGTTGAGAGAGATCTTATCTTCTTTTGAAGTTGAAGCTCGGAGGAGATCTTCTCTCCAGTCAAGGTTGAAGCTCGGGGGAGATCTTATCTCCAGTCGAGATTGAAGAAGATCCTATCTTCTGTTGAAGTTGAAGCTCGGGGGAGATCTTATTTATCTCCAGATCTTATCTCGAGGTTGAAGGAGATCTTATCTCCTATTGAGATTGAAGCTGAGGAGATCTTATCTCCGATCAAGGTTGGAGGTTGAAGCTCGAGGGAGATCTTATCTCCGACCGAGGTTGAAGGAGATCTATCTTTTGTTGAAGTTGAAGCTCGAAGGTGATTTTATCTCCTGCTGATGTTGAAACTCAAGGAAGATCTTATCTCTTATTGAGGCTGAAGAAAGATCTTGTCTCCTATTTGAGGTTGAAGCTCGGGGAGATCTTATCTTTGGTCGAGATTGAAGGTTGAAGCTCGAAAAAAATCTTTTCTCCAATCGAGGTTGAAGGAGATCCTATCTTTTGTTGAAATTAAAGCTTGGAGGAGATCATATCTCCAGCCAAGGTTGAAGGAGATCCTATCTTCTTTTGAAGTTGAAGCCTGGAGGAGATCTTATCTCTAGTCGAGGTTGAAACTCGGAGGAGATCTTATCTCCTATTGAGGTTGATGCTCGGAAGAGATCTTATCTCTCATTGAGATTTGAGAGAGATCTTATCTTCTTTTGAAGTTGAAGCTTGGGGAGATCTTATCTTCAGCCGAGGTTGAAACTCGGAGGAGATCTTATCTCCTATTAAGGTTGAAGCTCGGGGGAGATCTTATTTCTAGCTGAGATTGAAGGAGATCTTATCTCCTGTTGAAGTTGAAGCTCGGAGGAGATCTTATCTCCAACTGAGGTTGAAAGAGATCTTATCTTCTTTTGAAGTTGAAGCTCGGGGGAGATCTTATCTCCAGCTGAGGTTGAAGCCCGGGGGAGATCTTATCTCTAGTCGAGGTTGAAGCCCGTAGGAGATCTTATCTTCTATTGAAGTTAAAGCTCGAGAGAGATCTTATCTCCAGCCAAGATTGAAGCCCGAGGTAGATCTTATCCAGCCAAGGTGAATCTCTATTAAGATCTTATCCAGCAAGGTTGAATCTCTAGATTTTCTCTAGTGAAGTTGAAGGAGATTATCTGTGTTGAAGTTGGGGAAAGATTGAAGGAAATCCTGATTTTTCGGACCAGGTTCGTTCAGATCTGATCAGATCAAGAGATATATTTCAAAATTTTTTCTCTTTGATCCTAGATCAGATCTGAGATGTTTTCAGATCTAATTCTTATTATTTTAATAATTAAAATAAAATTAGATAAATTAAATCAAATTTAATTTACCTTGATGTGGGTAATCCTATTACCCGTTGATGATCCTGTAAGCAGCGGAAGGTTCTGGATCTAGCCACGCAAGTGCCTGGCCTCTACCGGTATCCACTCAGGCTGGATCTGGAGATCCTCTTCTTCTCTATCACATCTCCAAAAATTAGATCTGGATCTGATCTGGAGGATCTTCAAAACTCCTTTCGAAGATCAGCAGTTGTCCTTTGCAGCAGCGCAGCCTTCTAGCTTTCAGTCGCCTTTCTCTCATCTGGATTGCACCAACCAAGGATCCAAAACTCTTTGGACGTGGAGAGGAGAGGGAGAAGGTGGGTTTGGCATGGAGGAAGAGGGGAGAGGAGGCCTTGGGGCATGGGAATTGAATTCCTTTTCAATCATAATTTGAGTTGGGCGCAGGGTCTTATTTATAGACTATCTGTGATCCAACTCCTCTTCTTCCCAACCAATCACAACCCTTTGTGAAATCAGATCTAAATCTGATTGGTGGGAATAGAGTCCCTTGGATTCCTCCTTAGATGGTGCCTAAGACCAGTCAAAGTTGGTTCTTAGGAGAACTCTAATTGGAATCCAAAAAGGAGATGGAGTCCCTGTCCAACAGGGACTCCTGGGCGCCTCCAACTTGGGCACACGCCAAGGGTGGCGTGCGCCCTCCTCCTTGCCAGGTTCTGGCAGGGGGACAAGGCCCCCACCAGCTCTCCAATAGGTGCATGACATGTGGACAAGAAGTCAAAGTGTCAATGGTCAACATTTGACCAGTCAAAGGTCAACTTTTGACCAAAGTCAAAGGACGAGAAATGGCAGGTGACCAAAAATGGCAGGTAATTGTCTTACAAAATAAGACAACCTTTTCTGACTTGGACAAGGCTCCAGTCAGACCATAGTGAAGGCCTCTGATTGAGCACAAACTCCTTTGGCTCAGTCAGGACAACTATTTATGATAGTAAAAGAAGAACGTTAGGTTCAATCGAGTGCTAGCACGATTTTCTTGAACCTAATTGAATCTCATTCAGATCAATTGAACTGGATCAGTTCAATTGATGATCACCAGATTCAAACCCTTGTTTGTGTGACCCAGTTAGGTTCAGTTCTGTATGGTAATGGGATATGTCATGATCTCTATCATCGACATCATCGAAACTCCTTTCGATGGATCAGAACTCTTCTGATTCGAACAGCTAGAATGATCGATCATCTAAATCATTCTAATTGCTCCCAAAATCCACCAGTGACACCTAGCAGTATATGGTGGCAACCCATCAGAGCTGAATGCGAACCTCTTGGTGCAGCTACCTGTGTGATTAAGTTCTTCTATCTTGAGCCCCGATCAGATTAGGGTTAAGGTGAACTCGTCAAACCCTAGTTCTGTCATATGATGTAATCATTCGATTCAAGTCCGATGTGAAAATCTAAATAGAAACTCTTTCTATTATTTCACTCTGCCATGGCCATGGGCTTCTGGACTTGATTCTCATGATCATCATAGGGCTGCTCCTCTACCACCGAGGTAGATAGATTCCATCTTGATGCAATCCAGTTCCTACAATGAACATGCTATAGCCAACATACACCTCAGGGTTCCATATGGCTAGGAGATCGAGTAATGGTGTAGTCAAACTATAACACCCTCAAGGTGAACTGCCGATGCACCTCAGGTCAAAGAACCAGACACACTACTGCAGCATCGAGTCAGTCATTGACGAGAAGGTAGACTTCCTAATGACTACTCGAGGTGGTCACGCTCAGTGCCCTCATTCTCTAACGAGTACCTGTACTCTCGCTCCGGTGTCTCCACACCGTAGACTCAAGACTCATCTACTAAAGAGAAGCGATTGTACACCAACCTTTCGGATCAATCACCATCCTCGTGATGATCCTATGGTCGGGAGCATTTTATGAGTTAATAATGATTATTCATGTCTTAAATTTTCAACTCTTGAAAATATGAATTATCATTACCATTAACTCAAAGGATGTATCACAGACACTAAATACACATATGTGATAGAAAATAACCCATTTTATTGATTTTAGTCAAAATTATAATTTTGCCCCTAGAAGTGTATTACAAGTGTCAGCCAATTCTGGCTTCTAGGGCACATATATCTAACAATCTCCCACTTGTCCTAAAGCCAATTGGCTACAAGTCTAAGTCCCATCTTCTCAAGGTGGGCTTCGATCTTCTGCTGGCCCAACGGCTTTGTAAGCGGGTCTGCCACATTATCTATGGAGTGACTCTCTTGACCTCGACGTAACCCTTCTCGAGGTAATCGCGGATGAGGTGGTATCGCCGCTCAATGTGCTTGGATTTCTGGTGAGACCTCGGCTCCTTAGCAAGGGCTATGGCGCCATTGTTGTCGCAGTATAGAGGAATGGCATCTGATGGCATTACTCCAATTTCTGCAGCAAACTTCTTGTACCAGAATGCTTCCTTCGCAGCCTCTGATGCAGCGATATATTCTGCTTCCATGGTGGAATCTGCTATCACTGGTTTGCTTGGAACTCTTCCAGCTGACAGCACCACCATTGCACACAAACAGACTCCCAGATGTCGACTTTCGATCATCTATATCGGACATGAAATCCGAGTCTGTGTATCCCTGGACTTGGAGTTCTCCATTACCAAAGACCAACATCATATCCTTAGTTCTTCTCAAGTACTTAAGGATACATTTCACAGAAGTCCAGTGTTCTTCACCTGGATTTGACTGATATCTGCTTGTGACACTCACAGCATGGGCTATATCAGGTCGTGTACATAGCATGGCATACATGAGGCTCCCTATTGCAGAAGCATAAGGGATCTTGCTCATGCGTTCTATTTCCTCAGGTGTGCTAGGGCACATCTTCTTGGAAAGATGAATACCATGTCTGAAGGGTATTAATCCCCTCTTAGAGTTTTCCATACTAAACCTCTTTAGTACTTCCTCTATGTACATCTTCTGTGAAAGTCCTAGCATCCTATTCGGTCTATCCCTATAGACCTTAATTCCTAGAATAAAGGATGCTTCACCTAGGTCTTTCATGGAGAATTCCTTGGACAACCATAATTTGACTGTTGTCATCATGGGAATATCATTCCCAATAAGGAGGATGTCATCCACGTACAATACGAGGAAGACAACAGCGCTCCCACTGACCTTTTTGAAAACACACGGTTCCTCTTCATTTTTGATGAAACCAAACATTTTGATCACATCATTGAAATGAGTGTTCCAGCTCCGAGATGCTTGCTTAAGTCCATATATGGACCTTTGCAGCTTGCAAACCTTGTGATCAGTATCACTGGATGTGAAACCTAGCGGCTGTTCCATATAGATATCTTCCTCAAGATATCCATTTAAGAATGCCGTTTTCACGTCCATTTGCCATATTTCATAATCGAAATAGGCTGCAATGGCAAGCAATGTGCGGATGGATTTTAGCATAGCCACTGGAAAAAAGGTATCCTGATAGTCAATGCCTTCGCATTGACTATAACCTTTTGCCACTAGTCTAGCCTTGAATGTCTCCACATTCCCATCTGCACCAATTTTTCTCTTGAAGATCCATTTACACCCAATAGGTACTATACCTTCTAGTGGATCTACCAAGGTTCAGACTTGGTTCGAGTGCATCGAATCAATTTATAACTGCATTATCTCTAGCCATTTCTTTAAGTCAATATCTGATATCATCTCGTTGTCGATTTTGGGATCATCACCATGAGCACCATTACCTATGAAAAATATTTTCTCTACTTCCTCTGAAATAATACCTAAGTATCTTTCAGGGGATGAAAAACTCTTTTCAATCTACGAGGTGGAGGAGGTAGTGTTCTTATTGGCTCAACCTATTTTGGTTCCAATTGGTCCTTAGCTCACTGTACTTGTGAGACTTTCTCATCAAGCTTAATCTGCTTTCTAATTGAATGGAAATCCTGATTTTTCGGACCAGGTTCATTCAGATCTGATCAGATCAAGAGATATATTTTAATTTTCTTCTCTTTGATCTAGATCAGATTTGAGATGTTTTAGATCTAATTCTTATTATTTTAATAATTAAAATAAAATCAAATAAATTAAATCAAATTTAATTTACCTTGAAGTGGGTAATCCTATTATCCGATGATGATCCCATGAGCAGCGGAAGGTTCTGGATCTAGCCACGCAAGTGCCTGGCCTCTATTGGTATCTACTTAGGCTAGATCTGGAGATCCTCTTCTTCTCTATCATGTCTCCAAAAATTAGATTTGGATCTGATCTAGAGGATCTTCAAAACTCCTTTTGAAGATCAGCAGTTGTCCTTTGCAGCAGCACAGCCTTCTAGCTTTCAGTCGTCTTTTCTCTCATTTGGATTGCACCAACCAAGAATCCAAACCTCTTTGGACATGGAGAGGAGAGGGACAAGGTACTTTGGCATGGAGGAGGAGAGGAGAAGCAGCCTTGGGGCATGGAGAATTGTGATACTCTTTGAGTTGGGTGCAGGGTCTTATTTATAGACTAAGCGTGATCCAACTCCTCTTCTTCCCAACCAATCACAATCCTTTGTGAAATCATATCTAAATTTGATTGGTGAAAATAGAGTCCCCTGGATTCCTCCTTAGAGAGTGCTTAAGACAAGTCAAAGTTGATTCTTAGGAGAACTCTAATCGGAATCCAAAAAGAAGATGGAGTCCCTGTCCAATAGGGACTCCTAGGCGCCTCCAGCTTGGGCACAAGCCAAGGGTGGCGTGCGCCCTCCTCCTTGCTAGGTTTTGGAAGGAGGACAAGCCCCCACCAGTCCTCCAGTGGGTGCGTGACACATGGATAAAAGTCAAAGTATCAATGGTCAACATTTGACCAGTCAAAGGTCAACTTTTGACCAAAGTCAAAGGACGAGAAATGGCAGGTGACCAAAAATGATAGATAATGACTTACAAAATAAGACAACCTTTTCTAACTTGGACAAGCTCCAGTCAGACAAAGTGAAGGCCTTTGATTGAGCACAAACTCCTTTGGCTCAGTCAGGATAACTATTTATGATAGTAAAAGAGGAACGTTAGGTTCAATCGAGTGCTAGCACGATTTCCTTGAATCTAATTGAATCTCATTTAGATCAATTGAATTGGATCAGTTCAATTGATGATTACCAGATTCAAACCCTTATTTGTGTGACCCAGTTAGGTTCAATTCTGTATGGTAATGGGATATGTCATGATCTCTATCATCGACATCATCAAAACTCCTTTCGATGGATCAAAACTCTTCTGATTCAAACATCCAGAATGATCGATCATCTAAATCATTCTAATTGCTCCCAAAATCCACCAATGACACCTAGCAGTATATGGTGGCAACCCATCAGAGCTGAATGCGAACCTCTTGGTGCAGCTACCTATGTGATTAAGTTCTTCTATCTTGAGCCCCGATCAGATTAGGGTTAAGGTGAACTCGTCAAATCCTAATTTCTATCATATGATATAACCATTCGATTCAAGTCCAATGTGAAAATCTAAATAGAAACTCTTTCTATTATTTCACTCTACCATGGCCATGGACTTCTGGACTTGATTCTCATGATCATCATAGGGCTACTCCTCTACCACCGAGGTAGATAGATTCCATCTTGATGCTATCCAGTTCCTACAATGAACATGCTATTGCCAACATACACCTCAGGATTCTGAATGACTTGGAGATCGAGTAATGGTGTAGTCAAACTATAACACCCTCAAGATGAACTATCGATGCATCTCAGGTCAAAGAACCAAGACATACTACTACTTTGCACCATCAAGGGTCAGTCATTGACCAATTAGGTAGACTCCCTAATGACTACTCGAGATGGTACAACTCATTGGCCCTCGTTCTCTAACGAGTACCTTTACTCTCACTCGTATCTCCACACCTTAGATTCAAGACTCATCTATTAAAGAGAAGCGATTGTAACCAATCTTTCGGATCAATCACCATCCTCGTGATGATCCTATGGTCGGAGCATTTTATGAGTTAATAATGATTATTCATGTCTTAAATTTTCACTCTTGAAAATATGAATTATCATTACCATTAACTCAAAGATGTATCATAGACCTTAAATACACATATGTGATAGAAAATAATCCAGTTTATTGATATTAAGTCAATAATTATAATTTTGCCCCTAGAAGTATATTACAGTATCCAGCTAATTTGGCTTCTAGGGCACATATATCTAACAATCTTCCACTTATCCTTAAAGCCAATTGGCTACAAGTCTAAGTTCCATCTTCTCAAGGTAGGCTTCGATCTTCTGCTGGCCCAATGGCTTTGCAAGTGGGTCTGCCACATTATCTGTGGAGTTGACTCTCTTGACCTCGACATAATCCTTTTCGTGGTAATCGTGGATGAGGTGGTATCGCCGCTCAATGTGCTTGATTTTGGTGAGACCTGGCCTCATTAGCAAGGGTATGGCGCCACATTATCGAGTACAGGAGGAAATGGCCATCTATGGCGATTACTCCAATTTCTATAGCAAACTTCTTGTACAGAATGCTTCCTTCGCAGCCTCTGATGAAGCGATATATCTGCTTTCATGGTGGAATCTGCTATCACAGTTTGCTTAGAAACTCTTCAGCTGATACACCACCATTGACGCACAGACTTCCAGATGTCGACTTTTCGATCATCTACATCGGACACAAAATCTGAGTCTATGTTATCCCTGGACATGGAGTTCTCTGTTACCAAAGACCAACATCATAGTCCTTGGTTCTTCTCAGTACTTAAGGATACATTTCACAAAGTCCAGTGTTTCTTCACCTGGATTTGACTGATATCTGCTTGTGACACTCAAGCATGGGCTATATCAGGTCGTTATACATAGCATGGCATACATGAGGCCTCCCTTATTCAGAAGCATAAGGGATCTTGCTCATGCGATTCTATTTTCCTCAGGTGTGCTATGGGCACATCTTCTTGGAAAGAATGAATACCATGTCTGTGAAGGATATTAATCCCCTCTTAGAGTTTTCCATACTAAAACCTCTTTAGTATTTCTCCTATGTACATCTTCTGTGAAAGTCCTAGCATCCTATTCGGTCTATCCCTATAGACCTTAATTTCTAGAATAAAGGATGCTTCACCTAGGTCTTTCATAGAAATCTTGCACAACCATATTTCACTGTTGTCATCATTGGAAATATCATTCCAATAAGGAGGGATGTCATCCACGTACCAGTACTAGGAAGACAACAGCACTCCCCTTGACCTTTTTTGAAGAGACACATGGTTCCTCTTCATTTTTTATGACACCAAATATTTTGATCACAATCATTTGAAATGAGTGTTCCAGCTCCAATGCTTGCTTAAGTCATATATGGACCTTTGACAGCTTGCAAACATTTTATCAGTATCTACTGGACTGTGAAAACTAGCGGCTGTGTTCCATATAGATATCGTCACTCAAAATAATCCCATTCAAGAAATGCCCGGTTTTCACGTCCATTTGCCATTATTTCAAAATTCGAATAGGCCTGCAATGGAAGCAATGTGCGATGATTTTAGCATAGCCACGGGAAAAGTGTATCTGATAGTCAATGGCCCTTCGCATTGACTATAAACCTTTCGCCACTAGATCTAAGCTTGAATTCTCCATATTTCCCACATTTTGCACCCATATCTCTCTTCTGAAAATTATTATTTACACCTAATAGTTACTTTACCTTCTGGGGATCTAACCAAGGTTGAAGACTTGTTCAAGTTGCATCAAGTCAATTTCTGACTTGCATTGCTCCTAGCACATTCTCAGAGTCGATATCTATATTGCCGTTATGGTTGTTTTGGGAATCATGCGCCATGAGCACCATTTACCTCCGAGGAAGCATTTCCTCTACTTCCTTCTAAAGTAATACCTAAGTATCTTAGGAGGAACGGGGAAAACTCTTTCCGATCTAGAGGTGGAGAGGTAGTGTTCTTATTGGCCTCAACCTTGATTTGTGTTCCAATGGTCCTTAGCTCATTGTTACTTATGAGACTTTTCCTCATCAAAGCTTCATCTGCTTTCAATGCCGCTATCCGCTGATAACAACTATTTTCAAGAAGATGGCATGTCGACTCACAATCAATTTGGTCTCTAGGAAATTGAAAAGCATATATCCTAATGACTCTTTAGGGAGTATCCTATACGAATCCGAGCTCTAAAGGATCTACCTAAACTCATAACTTGTCCTACTTGTTTATCTTTGTGACATGAGCCGAACATCCTAAATTCTGAGTGACTCAGACTTTGATTGTTCTACCAATGCCATATCTCATACGGTTGGTAGGAACGGTCTTAGGAGAATTCCTATTCAGTACTTATAAATTTAAGTTAACATATGATATCCCGAAGAAATTCGGGAGTCCTGTGAAGCTCATCATGTGATCGAACCATATCCCAATAGAGTCCGATTTCTCTGTTTTGAAACCCCATTAGTAAATGTGTTTCCTAGTGGAGTCCTTGTGGAGCATATCGCATTTTTCTTTAGATAGGTTAAGCGAATTTCCGCTAAGGTATTCACCTCTCGATCTGATAGAGAACCTTAATGGGTTTTTTTCAGTTTATTTTTCTACCTCATGTCTGAAATGTCTTTGAACTTTTCAAAAGCTTCAGACTTATCTCATAAAGATATGCAAATACTCCATCAGCCTACCATAGAACATTCGATAAAAGGTATGAAGTAGACAAAAGTTGCCTCTAGCGGGCAATCAAAATCGGTCCCCGCACATATCAGTATGTACTAGTGAGCAAGGAGATCTGTTGGCCCTTCCCCGTGTACCTACAAAAGGAGGAGTTTGTTCATTTTGCCTTGGACGATTAGATTCACAAGTTGGGATATGACTCAAAATGTCAATGAATCTCATACAAGTCCTCAATTTTCTCCAATTTGTTAATCCTATCTTCTGCTATTGACCTAATACTTAGGTGCCATAGATATCTGTTCATTTGACTATCTCCTCAGGTCATTTGCATTCAGTTTTGCTCGAGCATAATGGACCATGATTCCTTCAAGAAACTTCCTCTTTATTCTTTATGGGGGCCCCAATGTAATTAGGCGTTAGTCCACTTTTCAATCGGCTCATTTTCTTGCTGCGACATCGGAAATACTTTCCTTGGCACACGCGGCTTTTCATCTTGTCGGATCTCTGCTTCTTCTTCTTTGCTCCTTCACCTTCTGCTTTTTCATAGACTTTCTTTTGTTTTCATAAGATTTTTTTTGGAGAAGCTCCATTCCCATAGCAAAGAACTGAAACCTATTAGAATCCTTCATAGGGAAGCTCAAGTGGTGATTAGCATATTCATTAATTTCGGCCAAAAATTTTGAAGTTTATGCATGTGGGTTATTCATGATGAATTGCCCATATGCATCAGTCAAGGATTGCCAGAATACATTATTATTATGCAGATCCAAGTCTAACTTCACACCGAGTTTGCATCTTTTCCACTGTCTTGTCATCATGAGACAGTGATCTTTGGACTGACTTCCATCATGCTCTCATAGCCTTTAAAAATCATTTCGTGACTTTGTACTTGGCTGTGCGACTCTGTTCACCAAACATCTCCTGTAAGGTGAGCCAACATATTGGCGAGCAGTTCCGAATCTTTCATGTCTGCGTGCTGGAGCTCATCAAACATTCGAGACCCCAACATGTAATATCTGGCCCCTATTTATCTTCATCTTATCCATTTCTCTAGAGAGGCTCTGCTGTTCAGTGGATGGACGGGGTTGGTAAGGGTGAGAGGGTCTGGTTCCAATACAGGGTTATTTCTCAGATCCCAAAAATGATTTTATAGTTCCTGACTAATCTTATTATAATTGGGTTCGGGTCAGTTCTGTGTGTGTCCAGGATACGTGTAATGGGTTGGACGCAGACATTTTTATAGATAAGTCAAAGATTCTAGTTAGATACTTGTAATTATGACTTGACCATTTGTCTAGAAATTATTTTTAAACAAATAGTTCCACTATTTTCTCAAATCCCTATTTTCCTCCCGTAGAGATGCAAAAATCTCCATGATTAATTGATTTTCTAGTGGGTGGTGCGGGTCTCACCACTGACTCGTCACCTTACCTAACAGCTTTATTTTGATGAATGGTTAGCAATGACGTGGAACAACTTTATTCCAATTGATTCTTAACTCTATGGTGCATCATTCTCTCTCTTTTT